>JAVSBV010048380.1:0-10993 GCA_033117975.1 Parotocinclus spilosoma
GTGTGTGTGTGTGTGTGTGTGTGTGTGTGTGTGTGTGTGTGTGTGTGTGTGTGTGTGTGTGTGTGTGTGTAGTTGTGCGTGTTCACGTATGGCTAGCATTGCATCAGTTACAGAGGTTGCGCACTTCTAAAGCAGCAGCCTGATGGACTCAGAAAGTAGTATTGGACAGTGTCTGACCTTGACTCACCAGGCTGATGGTGCGAGCGATAAATCCGGTTCGGTGTGTGCACCGTATCCTAGTCGAGCCTACTGGGAGTGGGTGTAATTATCAACAGAAGGTTGTTGTGATAAAGGTTTTGGAATGAGAGACCAACTGGCAGCCTGTGCTGATATCTAAGTCAGGCTGCGACAAATGGCAGTGGGCGAGAGATGCTAGCAAACCCGTGCCAACAAAAGCCTGGCTTTGATGTCACCCATGCTTGCCTAAGCTCTGACAGAATGTCACCTTGTACACCTTGAAAGAGGCAGAAATAGGTGGTATGTATGTCCATGCATGTGTCTTTGTATGCTATAGTACCCACTACACATTCAGCATTAAGAATAAATGATATCTGCTGTGAGTCAGTTGGAGTCGGTTTGAGATGTAATAAGTGATCTAATTTCCCTTATCTTAAAAGTCTTATTCTTTTTCTGTGCCATATGCAAGCAGTTAGTGAGAGGTGGGAATAACAGGCTAAATCCTCAACCCAGTCAGACAAGTAAGTGTCCTGAAGTGATTGAAAATACCTAAAAAAAAATCTGGGGTTTTGCTAATACCATAGCCCATTTTTAAAGATCAGAAGTCGGAACATGACCGCACTACCAGTAACAGCTTTATGCTTGATTTAACATCTGTTTAGCCTTTTCAAAACAAAAAGGACAAACCAATAAACCAATACGTCATTTTAATAAGCCTAGTCAACATGATAGAGAATCATAAACATAAAATGTAACATAACATAAACATAATGTAAAGAATCTCTAAGGAATGTTGAATTTGTTGAACTAATCCCATTAATAGGTTCTGAGAGCAAAAGAAAATGTTGATCTAAATGTGTATATATATAATCACTGCTCACAAAAATTACGAATATCTAATAGGTAATAGCTAATAAAACATCCCCTTATTTTAGTGAGCATGGTATGTATGTGCACATCTTCCACAAAGCAGATCTTTTAGTGCTATCCTTGTGGGTTTTCTGATTGGGTTTCTGTTGCTTGCTCATTTTTTAGGTTGGATTATGTGATTTTTTTAAAATCTATTTGGTTATTGATTTTGGTTAATTGATCCCTGGAATATATTTTAGACCTGGTTTAAATGGTCTTTTGCTGTTGTTGACTTTTCTAAGAAGGATGAAAAATACAAGTGCCATTGCTCAATTTAGCTTTTTTTTTTATTTTTTATAAACTGCCCATATTGAACATGCAAGGACAAACATAAAGCTGAATGGAATGCAGGGAAATAGAGCCACTAGGTTAATTGAACCATGATGCTGGTTTAAGGTATATTACCTATAAAATGGCAAAATTACCACACATATATAAATCATAAACTATTATAAATATGGTTTTGGATAAAGGGATCAACAGGACTGGTTAACCAGGTAATATGCAGCAGGGAAGTACTGTGGAAAACATCCAGTTCATTGTTAATTACCCAACGCATCCTTGCATCGGTTACTTGTGTTGGCTGGCCGATCTGCTAAAAAAAAAAAATTTTGAGTGAGAACAGAAATCTTGAGGTGCACACAAAGGATTTGCACATATCTCTTTATTCCAATTCCGGGTCGTGATTAGGAGGGGTGTAACTGGCAGCACAGGGTGCAATTCAGGAACCAACCCCAAACACGGCTGCCAATCTATCACAGCACACACACACTCACTCAGTGACCACTTTTGAAAAGGCATCTCACCTAATGTATCCTTTTGAAGGAATTGGTGAGGGGGGGGGCCTAAACGGAGAAGAACATTTCCACACATTCCAATATTTCAGGCAGATTTTGTGCAATTGTTCTCTCGAGGTGCGTTTAATATATATATAAATTTTTAAAGAAAGTCATGTATTCTTCACTGAATGAGGATATTTTTTGAACAGTACCTGGATGCTATTTGAGGTATCACTGAGTGTGTAAGTGAAAATCTATATTGCCCTCAGACCCTGTTTATATTTTTTATATTAGAATTAATGCATTTCTATTGAAAGTTGTCTCATTATTTTTTGTAATTTGTTTCCATTATGCTAATTACCAAAAAGACAGAACCCCTTTCCATCTATTCCAAGTTTACCAGTAATTCAGGAGCCCATCGTATGTTTGCGTATGTTTTATGTTTATTGTTTTCTAAAGGTTGACTCTCGTCTGTTCCTGCTTCCTAATAGTAACTTCTGCATGGGTGCAGTCCTGGATGAGTCCTTTTAAATATCACTGAGGCATCACTGTGCCATCTCACCACATCACTGTCCCCACCCCCACCCAAATATCATTTGTGGATCTCATATCACTTCAGTACAATGTTAACTAAATTGTAAGTTCATGCTGTGTAGCATTTGAAATAGTCTGTTTCCGTGTCCCGTGAGGTTCCATTATAATTCCTGCTTTCCAGCACAAAAGTATGCACCAGGTGTGTTCAAGATGAATGCAGTTCTCTGATTTGCTGACCTTCACAAACTGTATGACACAGCAATGATTAGCGCATTAGAAAAGTGCTGCAGTATCACTGATGTTGCAGAAGCGCTACAGACTTGAGCCTGACCCCACTGTTGTGTGAACTAAGGAGCTATTGTTAGGAGTACAGAAGTGCTGAGGGAAGGGAAATTATCTTCATGTCCACATTTCCCCATGCAGACAAGGAACAGTGGCTGGCCTGTGCACAATGACTGATGATATTCTGCTCATTTACAACTGTGACCTTTTATGGCAACTGGAGTTCAAGCAGTGGCTGCACTCTGCACTGTCGTGAAAAATAGGAGCGCGCGTGTTGATTTTGAGGAAAAAGGTCAGCGCTGTCTCAGTGGACCTAATCACCTGCTAGTCCTCTTTCAGTGAGCTGCTTGCCTCTGTAAACCTCTGTAACAAAAGAGCGAGGGTGGATGTATGTAAGTGAATGTGTTGGTTTGAGTGAATGACCTGCCACGCTATTCAAGTGTCTAAGCCAAAGTACACAGCTCTTGCTTGCCTCATTAGTTTTTACCAACTTAGCATACTATTGAGAGTGTTGAGCAATTGCTGCTTAGTTCTGCTGTTTTCTCCTCTCCCATGATCTGTATGTTTTCTCCTTTGCTTGTTTCTCTCTCACAGCTAGATAAAGCCCTCATTAGCATGGTGAGATGACTGAAATTAGCTGAGGTTTGGAATCAGCTGTGCTCCTCTGGCTCCATCACACCAAGATAATAGTCTTTGTTTAGCCATTGCACAAACATAACTGTGGGATCTGGGGACTGTGGGTGCACTGAACGACTATAGATATGACAGGACAGATGGCTAGCTTTACTCCCAGCACATTGCAGACAGTGATATTAGCTTGGCTTTCCAGAATCACAGAGTTTGAAGTGCAGCGGTTTATAAATTAGTGGTGACTGGGAAGTGGAATCACCTGATTTGTGGTGTACTTCTATAATCAGACATTAACTAATGCTTGAATGAATAATGGCTGATCTGTAATGCAAAGCCATGCAAACTAGATTTTACCTACAGTCGAAGTGTACCCACGATAAAAATGACAGACCTCTCCATTCTATAAAGGTGAGAAAACTTGTAACATCAACAGTGTATCAAATACTTATTTTCCCCACTGTATATTGTGTCATCTACGTTGCTGTCTACTACACATATGTGTGTTTGGTTGTAAGAACATATGCCCTTGTTGATTGCATTTAATTTGTATGACTTATACTGCTCACAAAAATTAGGGGATACTCCAAAATGAAATTTTCAGGAGCAGTGTATTTCTTACAGATTTTTGGCAACTTATATATTTTTTACATTTTAAACTCACATTAGCTGTCATTGCAAAATTAGTGTCAGCCTATTATTTAATGTAGCACATTTGATGTTTTTTACATAAAATTTAAAATTACTTCTTGGACGAAACAATGTATAGTATCAGTCAGTCACATCTAGTATTTAGCAATTGGAGGATATGGAAAATCTAGCAAAACCAGCTGGCAAGGTAGATATGTAGCAAACTAAATATTTAGATTAATTAATCATTATATTAATAGGGAACATTTTGCTCTGTTTGTGAAAAATTAGATATTTATATTTTGTTATAAATATCTTGTATAGCGGGAGTGCCCACTTATCGCCAAATTTTGGAAACATAAAGAAACTTTCGGAACTATTAATGTACAGTATTCCATTATGTCCGAGGTTACTTTTGCTAATTGATTATTCTGGCCTCACACTTACCTTGCAACAGAAAAATACCTTGACTGCCTCAAAAAATTTTTTGAAAGGCTGGTTTGAGCCTGATATAAATCTGGCAGCTATTTGGCATTCCTATATTTTGGACATTTTAATTCTGGAACGTGCCACGGCAAGGTACCATAAGGATAACGGGTCAACTGCCACATCCCTTTTTTCTTTGGACACCTGATGTTATGATTGGTAGCCTACATGTGTTAATAATGCATGTATAACCCCTCCCCCCACACCTCCCCCAAATGTTTGTGTGTGTATGTATGTGTATATATATTTTTGTTGGATTGTTGTTGTTTTGTTTGTCTGGTTTGCTGTTTTTATAATACTGTATTTTGTTTTGTTGTCAATGTTTTGTATTACCATTACTAAAGCAATAAAAACATATTAACCAAAAAAATCTATAATTTGAGATTAAAATCAATGTAGTATATCACGATATATATATATATAAATATGACTGCAACTTGGACCCAATATGGAGAAGAACCCACACACCTCCACACACCTCGTGTGTTTGTGAATGTGTAGCGGTGTACATGCTTGTGTGAAGCAATTAAATCTGACCACTGGCTGCACTGTACATTCTTTGCATCTCAGTGCAGACACTAACACCTTAGCAAACTCAAATGAACTAATAAACATGCCACTATGGCTTTGAGTCTAATGCTTTCATGTCAACAAACTGGAAGTTATGAAAGTCTTGGCTAACACTAAGCTCATACAGAATTTTCAATAAGGACATCTGGAGTTTGTTTGTGTTCCCGAACCCAGTACAGTCTCAGATGTGTGCTGGTGGATGGCGAAGTGGTTCACAGTGCTGACACGCCCCTTATTCGACATCTAACTGGCTTTATATCTATATGTGAGGGACAAAAACAGGCTCTTCTAGCAAAAATTCAAAATTGACTTAATGCTTTACATAAAAACTAGATAAAACACAGCTCAACTCAATGCTACAAAACTGAGATAATTTAATAATCTGATGAAAACTGACAAACTCAGTCTGTTCACGGCCAACCTAGGTGGCATATCATCATTGGATTGTCTGCTTAGACAAAATTGATTTATCCAGCATGCATAACTTTACAATAATTAAATAGAAGATATTGAAAGGCGAATTCTGAGGGGCAGCTTTTAGCGCTTCTCCAAGTTTTTGGGCTTTTTTCTGAATGGATACTTCTCAAACATAGGATTTAAAAGAAACCTTAGTCTGAATATAAATTACATATTTGGAAAGTGAAAGTTTCTTTTTTTAATTCATTTTACCAAAAATCTCACTTCTGAAAAAATATTTGTTTTTTTTATTTAACATCAGCTGATCATGGTTCAATACCTGCCCAGGCGGGAATCCCCTGCTTTTGCCAGATCTCCTCACATATTTGGTTATACATAGTAACAATGCATGATTATTTTTAATATATGAACAATACCGAAATGTGCATGTTAAATTCACATTTAGTTTTGTGCAAAAGCTTGGGCAGCTATGTTAAATGAAATGAGATTATTTAGCCCCAGCACAGGTTGGAAACACTTATATATGCAATGTTTAATGACTGCATTATGTTCTGTGTAACAGTTTGCTGACCAATTGGATGTTGACCAGACATAGTCACCAGTGATGGTACAGTTACTGCAAAAAAGTAATCTGATTACTGATTACTCCTTTAAAAAGTAACTTAGTTGCTTTACTGATTACTTGTGTTTAAAAGTAACTAAGTTAGATTACAAGTTACTTTTTTAGTTCCATTTAGCAGCTGCCGACACATTAAACAGTAACATTAACAATATATCTCCTGACATTTAAATATGAACTTAAAAGCTATTTCTTGAAAAAAAAAAAGGTTTTTAAAAAATAATAAAATACAGACAGTTTTTCTTGACTTCACTTAACATAACATAAATAATTGTTTTTATAAAATAAAAGTCTTTCTTGACTTCACTTAACATAAATATTGTCATTATAAAATATAAAATAAAGATGTTCTTTCTTGACCTGACATATTTAACTGTTAACACTAATAGCACTTACTAGTTTTGCACCGAAGCCCAGTTTTTGTTGTTTGGGCGATGTGGGACTACCTGCATTAATGGAAGCTCTCTGCTTTGTACTTTGCTCTGTAAGTTTCACTGTGCTGTGCTGTGCTGCGCTGCGACTCTAAATGTTTTTTTCAAATTTGACGTAGTGTTTTTGAAGCTAGATAGCACTTTGTCGCCAGCACGACAAACGTTACTAAAGTAATGCGTTACCGCCATCACTGATTATACTGTTATAACTAGTGTAGTGGAAAATCGTGTCACTTAAGAAAATGATATAATGATCCTGATACTTTCTTTTTTTTCAAAAAATGCATTACAGTATTACGAACAACATGGAAGACCAGTAATCTGCACAATGACCAGTCTCTAACCACATCAACCAAGTAAGAACAGTCTCAGGGTTGTCATTAAAAGGCACATACCTGCATCACAACTTTAATAATAACACTAAAATTAACAGGCATGCATTATTATTATTTTTGGGCACCCTTAACTTTGCACATGTCAAAATTTAGCTTCTACAAATAAACTTCTAAAATTTCTACTTGAACTGCCATAACAATTCTCTCTCTATGAACAGCAGAAATGTATGGAACCAATTGTACATACTTTAGTCCAGTGTTTCTGCTGGTAACATTTCACAACTAATGGATCTTCTAATCCAACCGGTATTTGTGACTTATACAAGCCCATTGCATGCATTACAGAATTCAAAAGTATATTGGGATTTAGCAGATGCTCTTATAAAGCTCTAATAAAATGTGCTTACTTTGTTATCTTCCCAGGAAAAGAAAAGCAGACAATGTATGTAATAAAGCAGGTCATTAATGAGGCTGAGAGAATGACAACACAAACTTTACCTTGCTCTTTAGGATCCAAGCTGGGTAACCTAAGGTTTTATTCCCACTCAGTAACAGCCTTACAGCAGCTGCAACCTGAGCTTATCTACACATTTAAAGCTGACTAAAGTACGTCTTTCAGACACCAGGAGAGGCTTGTTTCCCACAAACAAACCACAAAGTTATGTTGCGTTCAATTGAGTTCTCAATTTTTTTTTACCTCTGAGTAGGAAATTTTTAAGTGAACTGATAAGGACTTAACTTAATAACTGCTACATATGTATTTAGAACTGTCTCTGAAACATAACTAGCTTATATTAACTAATATACTTGTTGTTCAACCAGTGCATGGTCACCCAAGAGTGCCAAAACATACTGACAGTGATGGGGGCATGGACAGGATCAGATTATCCAGCAGTTCTTGCGGAATCTTCATATTCATTATAAAATATCCCCTCATTTTAGTGTGTAGTGTATTATTTTTTTGGATTAATAGCACTTTTACTGCAGCACGTGAAAATGTATTGATAAGGTTTTCTTCATTCTTTCTCCGATTGCAAACAACTGAGACTCAGCTGAGGAACAAGTAATCAGAGCTCAGTTATGCAAATAGGCCTGCACACATGGAATTTGTTTTAGGCTTCAGCTAAAGTAATACATCAATAAAAATGAAGACTGATTTATGGTAGAAAAAACTCAAGCTTCTGCAAGTGATTCTATTCGTTATGTAGGCTACTTGCGTAGATGATGGCCATCTGTAGCCGTACTCAAATGGAGTGTTTTCCTTTCAAGGAGTAAAAGATTCATCTGTATGAAATGTCTCTTATGTCTACCCAAACCAACAGAAATGTTTGGCTTTTAAGGACTTTATATTAAATCTCACAAAGCACAGAGTGGTAAACACTGCTGTCTCTTGTTAGTTACTTAGTCTGGCGTTTTGCTATGTATTTACTGATTCGATTCATTTAAGTGCTACTTTGTTTAGTCATGTTAAACCACTATGTACTTATGTTTTCGTCTTGTTGCTTTTACTCAAGTATGATTATCGGGTGCTTTATACAAGACTTAACATATAAGTTTGATATATCATAAACAACACATTTAAGGTCAGGGTGGTTAGCACTTCATTGTAGGGGTGAGTGATATGGAAAAATAATATATCAGAATATTTAACAACGTTTTCATGATAAAGGTTTGCCACCCCCCCCCCCATTACCACGTTTAATTTGTTTTTATTTTGTTTTTACATTTTGTAACTCTTCTTAATTTAGTCAGAAGTTTACAATCCCTCATTTCAAATACATAGATTTATCTTAATAAATATATGCTTATAATTTGATTGACCCCAGAAAACCCCTAAGAATAGACAGGTATCTAGTCTTTTGTGCCATTTTCCCCAGTTATATTTCTTCTTGAAAATCTCTAACTCTGATTAACAATGTGCAAACAATTTTTATTCGGGCAGTCCCAAATCTGATTTTATTCAAATTTAGAACCATGTACATGCATTGTTGGCATCCAGTTGGGAAAAGTATAACTTTATGTTATTCAGACTGCAGGAAATCTTCCAACACAGACCAAATGAGCCAAAACAAACATGGTAAATAATGGTAAAATAGTATTAGGAATGCTCTTACACACATTTTGTCTACATGAAAGAGTCAGAACAAGGAAACACAGTTGCTGTATTTGTTTGATATATTCATGATGTACTGAGTTTGCTATGACATGAATATTTTTACATTTTAACCTTAATATTTCTCGCTGTATACATAAAAATGAATTCTACATAAAGCATGTTTGCTTCATTCCAGACAGTCAGACATCAGTTAAAAAGCTGCATCACATTGTATTAAAAACATCAAACATGTCACACTGACAAACCATTAGGCTGCTGCACAATGTATGACAAACAAAACATAATTATAAGTTACAAACGTTTTGAGGACTTTTGACAAACTGTTATGATCAGTGGTTGTGTGGCTGAATTGCAGTCTTGTGGACTGCAAAAGTATGAAAACCTCTAAACAAAAGCAAAATATGACATTAGTTAATAACTATTAAGCCGAAGTGCTGAGCCCCAAGCATGAAATATTCATCTTGGAAAAGGGATCAGTTTCCCTATTTATACATAAAAACGGTAAAAACCACCCGCCTTATATTGTCTAAGCCCCCCTCGTGCCAAACAGGCTTTGACCCATCGAGTCATGGGAATCCATGAGCCCTCTGAAGATGCCCTGTGGTATCTAACACTAAGATGTCGGGATCTGGGGAATTTGGAGACCAGGGCAACACTGTGAGCATTATCCTGCTGAAAGAGGACACTGTCATTAATTAATAGGGGTCTGCCTGTTCAGCAACAATGTTTAGGTAGGTGGTGCATGTCAAAGCACCATCCATATGAATGCCAGGAATCAAGATGTCCCAGTAGGGCATTAACAGAGTATCACACTGCCAGTGTTTTTTATCTTATCAGTGTCTTTGTACACACTGTGCATGCAGTTTCACGATGGTTCGATTTACGATATTTCAAAATCATGATGGGAATCCGGTGATAAACATTAGAAACAGCAAAAACTGTACACTAAATTTAGATTTTTCCCCGGTCAAGAGAACGATACCCTCCCGCACTGCCCTGTGCTAAATTAGGAAGTCAGAAGTGCATGGCATAAGGAGTCACATGGTGTGCGTAATGGATGATAATAATCGTTGTTTTTTTCACTCTCGATACATTATTCAGTCAATTTTATGAGGTATTTAATAGTTTATTCTAAAATAAGCAATGTGTTATTATTTTGCCCAACTGTAGTTGGATGTAAGTGTTTTAAGCATGTTTAAGGTAAGCTATGTTATGATATATACAGTGTATATTAAACTCCTCAGTTTTCAATACACTGAACTTAGGACGGATTTATCAGGACGTATTCCCATCGCAAATCAGGTACCACCTGTATATCAATACAGATCACAGGGGGCTACATCAACAAAACTGAAAGAAATTGTGTCACATTTAGTCCTTTAGCAGACACCCTCATCCATGGCCACTTACAACTGATACAAACTTAAAATGCAATAAATTGTAAGGTAGGTTAATCACCTTGCTTCAGGACCCAACAGTGGCAGCTTTGTCTAGATAGGAAATGAACTCTGTACCTTCTGGGAAACAGACTATTCCCTTAATCACTATGCCACCACAGTCCCATATTTAAGAGTCTTGGGAACGAAATGTAACTATAATTACAGTAGGCTTCAGAAGGCCAGCGATTGGGATGGGTAAATATTTTTGGCCTCTCTGACAGATTGATGCTCTGAATTTCCCCACTGACATCCTGCTAAAAAATGTCTGGGGCACCCCGTTTAGACAGGGCCATTGTAATGTGTCCCCAAATACTCAAAACAAAAGAAGTTTTGAGTCGACTCATTCAAACGAGAGACTCGAAAGGTTGTTTTATCAAGTGTTAGCCAATTAAAGTTTATAATATTAAAAAGTTTAAACCTACAATAACAAGCGGTAACTGTTTATATGCAACACATAAATACACTTATTTAGATTATTTATTATAAAGGGCCATAACAGGTATAGTGGTACTTGAAAGTGTATATATATATATGAACTATGTACCTTCTGGGAAACAGACTATTTCCTTAATCACTATGCCACCACAGTCCCATATTTAAGAGTCTTGGGAACGAAATGTAACTATAATTACAGTAGGCTTC
>JAVSBV010048391.1:0-10993 GCA_033117975.1 Parotocinclus spilosoma
TAATTTAATACAATTTGGAATAAGGCTGCAACGTAACAAAATGTGGAAAAAGTGAAGCGCTGTGAATACTTTCCGGACGCACTCTATATAGTGTATTGAATCTTTCACCAAGGAGTCCTCGCTAATGACTAAGATCATATGATTTAAAACTGAATTGTTTAATGTTAAGGTTATGAAGCATTGGTATGAAGCTTGACTGCTCTTCTCACTTTCCCTTCTTTCCTCTTTATTCCACTTAGACAACCCAAAAGCCCTTTATCAGCGTGCTCGTGCCCACTCAGCCATGTACAATGAGGATGAGGCACAAAAAGACTTTTTCAGAGCAGCACAACTTGACCCCAGGCTAAAGCCTATTGTCAAGCAGGAGTTAAAAAAGCTGGCTGAGAATCTCCGAACCAAGCACGTACAAGAGAACAAGACTTACTGGACCAGCAGCCAAGAAAAGTGGCAGCAGAGACCCAAGACCAAAAAAGCCAACAAGAAGAAGTCGACATGGCTTAACATGCAAAAAACTGACAGACAATGCAAGCAGGAAGATCAAGAAATAGCTATAAAGAAAGAAGTGGAAAGCTTACTCAACCGGGCAGGCAATAAAGAACAAAACGAGAAGACAGATGCTTTGAACATAGAGCATGCAAGCACTCAAGCTCTTACAGAGGTAAATGCTGAACCAGATAGAAATAAAAAAACAGGACCTGAATATTCAAGTGGAATTTTAAGACAGAACACAACCAGCCATGTCAAGAAAAACTCTCAAGCACTTGCACCAGATGAAGCTGTTCAAAGTTTTTCTAGTAAACTGAAGTGTGCAATTGTTAAGGAAAAGTCATTTAACACATCAGAAACAGAGCAAGGCTTTACAGATGACACAGGAGGTGAAGGGGCAGAAGGGCTGGTACAATGTAGTGGCAGGCCTGGAGATCAAGAAAATCAAATAAAATATCAATTACAGAGAAAAAGAGTTTAGCAGTAAAGCCCTGTCTTAAAGACACCTACATTCCAGCAAAAGTAATATCTACAAAGCATACATTCTAAACATTATATATGAACTGAAATTCCTATATAATTTAAAAACAAACTGAAGCCACACTGTACAACAAATACAAATTTATTTCTCTGGATTCTCTGTATACAATTAGTAGAAAGCATTCAGTTATGCATTCATTTTAAAAAAGTTTTTCACAAAGTTAAAATATATAAATGAATGTAAGTAAAATGACAATGCAATGACAATGTAAAATGACAAAGATAATGCAATTATGCAATGGAAAGTGCTTTATAAATTGAAAAGAACAAAAACACAACAATTGACAGATGGGAAATTAATAAACTTGTCAGTGGAATGTTTGAAGTCATCAAGGCAAAAAAGTCTTATGAGATACATGATCTGTTTATCTTGTGTTTTATTAACACAGATTGATAGGTTAAGAGAGTGCTCTGGATTTTAAGGAGCAAATGCAAGCTTGAAGTTCATACTTTTTAGTACTTTTTCTAGTACTTCCAAACAAGAACATTATTTCATTAGAGGAGCTAAAATAATAAACAGCCATTTACTATGTACAGTCCCCAAAATCCACCTGAAGCCATCAGTCACGCTACAGAATAGAGAAGCTGCTCTAACCTGTGGTAGCTCTCTAAGATTCATTTGACCTCACTGTTGAAAATAGCATAATGTGAGAAAATACCTGAATGAGCTGTTGACAGTAATAACAACAATATTTAATGTAATAGGCACAAACAATAAAGCATCAGATGTGGCAATGTGCAATCATTTTCTTCCACACCAGTTGACAGTTTCATTATCTGTGCATGATCAGTGCATTACAATGTGGCAGTAAGCTCAAGACCTTAAGTGTTGTGTTCTTGTCTTGCATATGCACGATGGGCTAGGTAGGATAATGAATATCTCCACATGCAACAAATGCTGTTCTGAATGGAAAGCCAGTTAAACAGTTGGAAGCATTTGTCAGGCTCATTGATATTTGATATTACTCCATTATGTCTCATTTTAAGGGAGCAACTGGCAATGCCAGATCTTATGGCAAAGTACTTTAGAAGGTGCATTTAAAAAGTCTGGTGTGTGTCAATTTTACAGTTGTGCTTAATTTTTTGTCCTGGTCATGATGCCTCAAAACTGGCCCAAGCAACGATACCATCACCACAGATGTGGTTAAGGTTTTTATTCTTTAATGCAGTGTTTTTGCAGATAAAAATTCTCATGTAATTCCATAAATAAATAACCATTTGTAAACAACCTGACTATGTATTAGTGCAGTCCAAAGCTTTTCAAGCTTGATGAACTCTCTTACTGCCATCTTATCTTTTGTTCATGCTACAGTAACACAAACTTATTGTGAAGGGTAGAATTCAGGTAGATACCTGTTCTTTAAATACAGCAAGGTGACCATACACAACTTCCTTTAATTTAATTACAAATTTAAATTAAGGGCTAATCTTAGAGGTTTACTTACATAATCACTCATAAATTTGTAATATCCTCAATAAATAAATGACCAAGTACAATATTTTCTCTCATTTGTTTAAATAGTATTAAATATTATTAAGTAGCATTGTCTGTATCTACTCTTGGGAATTCTGTGAAAATTTAATTTTTAATGTTAAAGTCAGACTTTTGAAGAAATAAAGAACATTTTTAAGGGTTCACAAGCACCACTGTATACTTAAGAAGGAATGTTTTACATACACATAATCTATAACTTGTTTTCTATAGCTTGGCTTTCAGGCAATAAAAACCCAAACACATAGCAACTAACTTACAGTGTAAATTCATCTTTTTTTCACATAAATGTGTAAATGTGTAACTACAAATCATTCTATAATACAGCCTTGAAAAATTACCTTGTGCAATGCCAGATTTGAGATTTCGTTCCTTTTCATAACACTCAATAAGGATTTGGGAACTGAAGACACTAATTGTTGAAGTTTTGTAGGTGGAATTCTTTAATATTTTTGCTTGATGTACAACTTCAGTTACTCAACAGTCCGGGGTCTCCATTGTTGTATTTTGCCCTTCATAATGTGTCACACATCTTCAGTGTGAGACAGGTCTGGACTGCAGGCAGCCCAGTCTAGTAGCTGCACTCTTTTACTATGAAGCCACACTGTTGTAACACATGCAGAATGTGACTTGGTATTGTATTACTAAAATAAACAGGGGGGTCCCTGAAAAAGACGTTGCTTGGATGGCAGAATATGTCGCTCTAAAACCTGTATGTACCTTTTAGTATTAATGGTGACTTCACAGATGTGAAGTTCCCATGCCATGGGCACTAACACACCCTCATACCACCAGAGATGCTGGATTTTTAATTTTTGTCCTTTTGTTTAACAGTCCTTTTCCTCTTTGGCCCAGAGGACACGATTTCCAAAAACAATTTGAAATGTGGACTCGTCAGACCACAGGACACTATTCCATTTAGCATTATTCCATTTCAGAATTAGCTCAGGCCCAGAGAAGCTGACAGTGTGACAGCTGACAATGAAGCTGGTTTTTAATGCAGTGCCTAGGGGACCGTCTGAGGAGTCAAAGGTCACAGGCATTCAATGTTTGTTTTCGGTCTTGCTGCTTACTTACAGAGATTTCTCCAGATTCTCTGAATCTTTTGATGATATTATGGACTGTAGAAGATTAAATACCTAATTTCAATGCAATTACATGTTAAGAAACAGTTGGACTTTTTGCTTATGTAGTTGTAAGTGGTGAACCTTGTTTGTAAACTACTGAGCCTTTTGGGGCTGCTCCATTTATATTCAATCATGGCACACACCTGTTGCCTCTTTCGGTTTACTTGTGGAATTTCCCAAACAGGTGTTTTTGGAGCATTCCTCAACTTTCCCAGTCCTTTAAAATGTGTTGCAGGCATCAAATTCAAAATGAGTGAATATATGCAACAAAAGAAAAAACAATAAAGTTTATCAATTTAAACATCAAATATATTGTCTTTGTAGTGTATTCCATTGAATATAGGTTAAAAAGGATTTGCAAATCATCGTACTCTGTTTTTATTTATATTTTACACAACATCACAACTTGAAATTAGGGTTATAATTAATGGGCACTCTGTTGGACGTTAACTCGTTAATATCATAATTATCCAACATATGACAATATATAACTGAATTATTGTTCTTATATGAATTATATTAAAATTAACAGGTAATGTATTTGGACCTGTAAGCTTTTGTTCATACTGCAAATGGATATGACCAAAACACACCTCCCGACTTTAACCCCAATAAATATTTTTGGGGGCACCTGAAAGCCAAGTATTCGGGACAAACACATGGTTTTTGTAATATTTTGAAATCATGCTGGGATAATATGGATAGTCAAATTTTGCAAAACTTTGTGGAGTTCATGCTAGCTTCAGTGTTTGCTGTTATTACATCAAAAGGGAAGACAGTAAATACAAAAAAATCTGAAAAGCTTAGACTTTTTAAAAATAAACTTAATTGGCATTCGGATTTTCAATGTTAAATTTATTTGACATTTACCCCTCAAAGATTTTTTGCTATGCAACGCTACCACAGGTTAATCTGGGAGTTTCTACACATTGTATGCACATAAGGAAAGGCTGGTATCTACACACTATGGAGATGATAATTAGTAGTATGCATGCCCAAAACATTTATCTAAGTTAAAAGGTACCAGTGCCATTAACACAGGTAGATAATGTCTATTTGAACATCAGCTCTATTTTACTGTTCAGCATTTTAGTATTGGTGAGTATCTTTAGTTTTGGTTTGGTTTAGGCAGGAAGTACTAATAAAAGAGGGATTTCTGGAATGTGTCCATACTTTTCTTATGGGATGATGGTATTGTCAACAGCACCTCAGTTTTCATGATATATACATGACATGCATATGGTTACATGGACTGTAATCTACAAAGAATTAATTAGCAGGTGGAACATGGTGTAATGACACAAGAATGCAATGACTACATAAATCAACAATATGAATGACTGGGACACGATTAAAATCAAAGAGTTACTGCAGTAGTAATTGACAGATAAGCACCAAAAGAGACAGGGGAGCACATGTGCTGTGCTCCCAACCGATATTCAAACTGAATACATAATGGATTCTGCTGTGCAAGCCATATATAGCAAATAATCTTCAGCTCCAACAGGCCAAGATGAGGGCACACAGGACATTTATATATTTGCACCTGGTAGTTAGGTATCTGGAAATTTCAAAATTACGTACAGAAAAATCAAACAGCTAAATAGACACAAAGAAATGCAAATTAGCTGGCACAGTAATATAACTGAGGGACTATTTGTGCATGGTTGGTGATGAGGTCATTTGCTGTGCTGAGAAGTTATAGACACACACATACACACACACACACACACACACACACACCTGCTACAACTACTGGTAGTTGTTTAGCACAGTGTAACGATCAGGCATTTAAGCATTGGCCTTTGTCAATAGAAATCACTCGGGAACTGGTCTCTTTACTGGGCTTTAGTCATAGATGAATAAAAGTGTCCACCAACTTTATCAAACCCATCTATTTATCTTATTTGCATATTCAAGACACAATCCAGGGTTAGATGAGCAGTATGTTATCTGGAAAAGCATGGAAGAGAGAGAAAATATGTTCAAATTAGTGCAAAATACAACACTTAATGCCTAATTTGATAGAACCCATCAAATAATGAATTACCCTCATGTATATAGTACAAAGACATCCATATGTTATCTTAATAATCACCTAGTCATTTTCTTTTCCCCCTGTTATATGCATCCCCCAGATAATCAACTACTGTTATGCTACTTTAGTTAAATTAAACATAAATGTGTCAACCTAGAAACAGACAATTAAATGGAAGTTCATGATATATTATAGTTTCTGGACAAAACTAAGGATTAACATTCTACATTCAGCCATAGGCAATGTCTTCGTATCATCTCAGTTTTAAAAACTGACATAGTACAGAAATCCCTAGTATCATAAGGGACATATTTATGTGGCCAAGTCATTAGTACTCACAAAGTATTTACATTTTGTTTAACATATTAAATAAGTTCTGTTCCATATTTTTAACAGTCTGTCTTCTCTGTGTTTATATTGTTATTTGATATTGTTATTTTGTTTATATTTGTATCATAGTACAGCTTGAATTTCTGCCACTTAGTATTTTAACCAGATTTCGACAGATCCTTTCAGGTGTTGCCCAAAGGTGTTTACTATGCCACAATTGATTATTAGCTTGAAGGGGTTTCAAACAATTGGGTAAATTTGCTTAACTTTATGTTGAATACAACATAAAGATCTGTTTAACTATGTTTATGGATAAGCTATGTCTATCAAATAAATAATAAGGCAGAGCTACTCACCAACTTATGACAAATCTTTGTCTCATCATTGACATTGGTCTGAGGGGAAGACATTCCTCAGCTGTTCAATCACCTCCTGTAGCTGCAGCACTGTGTAATGTTCTTGCTCCAAATCTTCACCTGCAAGCCACAAACCTTTAGAATGCAGCTTCTCTTACTCTTACTACTTCATGTTTGACTTTATATTAATTCGCTTATATATTCATTGAAGGAACAATGTTAAGTAAAACAAAAAAAGGTTTAAAAAATTTTTTTCTAGGTCTCACCTGCAGTCTCTGTATCTGTAGTCTTTTTGCTGAGTGGCTCCTCCAGGTGCACCACAGACACAGGAGAAGACAGAGAAGATAAAGTTGCCTCCGAGTCATCTTTGGGCTAGAAATGGTGATAAACAGTAGAGAAACTTGGAAAATAAGTTTGAATTCCAAGGGAACTACTCATGTGGTTTATATCTATGCATGAACAATATACAATAGTCTTTAAGTTACCTTTTTAAAGACTACTGTCATTTTGACACTATTTCATCAGTGCTCTGGAGAGGTAACCAATGATGTTTGTGATAAGAAAAAGAAATAGCTGAATACATTTTTCTAATTCAGAGATAACTTTGGCATATATTAACCAGGGAATTCAGCACAATTCCTTTGTTTTACAAAGGCATCTCTAGAGGTGAAAATATTGTGACACATAAAGGAAAGGTATCTGCCTGCAACATCACAAATCTAGAAACAAAGTGACCTGATTTAAGACTGCTCAATTCATCAACAGTATGAGCAAAATTATTTTCACAATGAAGATCTTCATTCTGTTTTAGAAACTCTTAAAGGTACCGAGACATTTTTTTTGTGCATGTGTGTGTGTGTGTTTGTGTTTGGGTATTGTTATTTCCCTGTCTACTATTACACTGGTCCATTTTACCTTAAGTGCTCATTTTCTTATCCCCTTACGCTGTCACACTTTATGACCTATCCATCACTCCAATTCAAAGAATGTTGTGTTTTGGTCATCGTAAATGTCATCATATCATCATAAACATTCTGTAATCTTTTGCACAAAATACTTCATGACTTTGTCTAATACAAAACCAAATACACTGCTCACAAAATTTAGGGGACATGTAATTATGGGATATTTAATTTAAAAAATATCCCCTAATTATTGTGAGCTATAAACATTAATTTGTCCAAATATAAATATACAGTGTTGATTAAATAAATTCATATTTTGACTCGTCAGATTTTGTTTGGCCATAAAGAAAGGCCTTATTGTGATAAAGTTTAGGCAAGGAGATGCTTAAAAATGCATTCAAACAGTAAGTAAAAATAAAATGATCCAACATAAATATTAAATATCTTTAAATAGTATTAATTATTATTAAATATTAGCCTTTTTATTCTCTTCTGTGCCCTTATCCCTCACCTTATCCACTTACTTGTGATACTATTGTTTTTCTTTTCCTCCCACCAATTTGATATTGCTTTTTTTCTCTCTTTCATTTTATGTTGGTTGAAACCTGTTCCATCTGTTATTTAACTCGTTCCAAATAAATGATTTACTTTTAATATCCACCCATTCTGTTTATGAAATGCTCATGTCTACAATTATTTGCAAATCTTTTTGAGCAGCAAGTCTTCTTCATTTCTGTTTTCAGTAGCATCCCTCTGCATCTCTCTTTCACTTCCCAGTGTGGGCATCATCAATGCTCATCCATATCTCATTCTCTTACTCTGATTAGGGTGCCGTGGTGGCACAAGCATTAAGCGCAGTTGCCTCACAGATCCAGAGATTACCAGTGTAATCTTGAACTCACACTATGTCTGTGTAGATCCTACATGTCTTCAATGTGTCTGCATGGGTTTACTCCAAGTTCTAAAGTTTCCTCCCACATTCCAAAGACAATGGTTTAGTAACTGGTTGCTCTAAATTTCCCCACTGTGAATGTGTCTTTGTAAATATGTCACTATAAATTCTCATGAATAGGCATTGTTGTTGATGTAATATTGAATAAACAAATAAACAAATTATCACTCAGAATTTCTAATTTGCTCATTACTCTTCCTTTTTGTCACTCCTGTAACAACACTTTTATCCATGTCTGTATAAGCAGAACTGGCAAATGTTTTTGACCTCTATAAGAGGTGTAAATATACATGACTTCCAACCTGCAGCAGTAACTCTCTTAGTCTGTGAAGCTGTGATTCCAGTTGCTTATTGTGGTCCTCAAGGATCTGCATGCGTGTCTCCAGACGGCTCTTGTGCTGCCGCAGGACTCGGGCCTCAGCCAAGAGCTCCTCATCCTGCTGGCCCAGTGGTGAAGCCAATCCTGAGATGCTCTCTACCAGCTGTGGTGCTGCAGCTGCAGCCTCCTCATGCTTCCATTTCAATCTCTGGTATTCACCTTGTAGCATCCTGCACATTTATATCACACTAAAAAGTTAATACAAGGACATGGATGGGGTTCTATAATAAAAAAAAATTGCTACCCATTATTTATTTATTTTACATATACAGTCATATCTAGACCTTGATTGGTAAGATTTATTTCAAAGGTTTGCCCTAATGGGATTGTAGCTGTCAGATATATTTAATGTGAATGTAACGCAGCTTGTAAAAAGTTCATGGGCATGATAAATAAGAAATATCATATCAAATCCTAGCAGGAAGACCTAATTTAACCTGTGTTATAAATACTGCACAATCAAGAGAACATTTAGCCATCTAGATGTATTTTAAGACCTGAACTACTCAGCTGTAAAAAGTTAAGTACTTAATTACTACAATTCCTACACATTTGTGAATATTGTTCCAGTACAACATATGGGTGGCATAATCTGTTGACAAAAGTATTGGGACACCTACAGTAGCTTTTATGACATGCCATTTTAAATCCACATACTGTACATTAATATGGAGTTGGTCCCCCATATAATATCTTCCATTTTCCTGTGAAGGCTTTCTACATGATTTTGGATTGCGTGTGAAAATTTCTGCCCATTCAGCAGTAGAACATTTATGAGGTTAGACTCTGATGTTGGGCAAAAGGGCTTGACTTTCTTTAATGAAAGGTGTTTGATGGAATTGAGGTCAGGGCTCTGTGAGACCTGTCAAGTTCTTCTACACCAATCACACCATGCTGTGCCTTTATGGGTCTTGTATTGTGCACTGGAGCAAATCTTGCGACAGCCTACCTAAACAGTTCTCAAGCAGTTTAAAGCATACATATGTCCAACATGTCTTGGGAAATGAAACATTAACCATGTATAATTTTGTCCATATAGTTTATATCCATGGTATGAATTCCGCTATCTTCTGAACACTGTAGAACCCATAAAAGGTGGGCTGATGAGCATCGACATCGGAAGTTCAATGTTCAATTTGCAGCCTGACAATCACTTTGTGTTGATCTGGCATAAAAGAGGGACACAGGAGAATGCGAGAAAGGAAATCTTTCAGTGGTGGTGGAGTCACGGTTTGATCTGGCATCAGCATTGGTCGTACTGAGCTACATGACATCAGAAATGGATCGCTGACTGCTGACAGATACCAAGATGAGGTCCTGCACCCTATAGTGGTACTCTATGCTGGAGCATTTGAAAACATCTTTAATTTCATGGATGTTAATGCAAGGCCCAACCATACAAATGTCGTTAACAACGAGGCAAGAATCTCAGAAGGCAGGAATCGAACGCATGGACTTGCCTTCATTTTCTCCAGACCTGAATCCCATTGAACATGTTTGGGATGTACTGGGAAGAAGTCTGGCAAACCATCCAATGCCCCCACAACACTTCTTGAGCTGAAAGTTGCCCTGGAGCAAGAGTGGCAGAAGAACTACTGAACAAAAACTACTGGACAATCTGATCCTGTCCATTTCCCGTCACTGTCGGTGTGTTTTGGCAGTCTTGGGTGACCATACACCCTACTGAACAGTTAATGTTTGTCACTCTTGTCCAGTTTGAAATGCTTCTGTTCACCCCTCATGAATATATCACTTGTTATTATTATCATTATTATTAAATTCTTTAATACAAACAGGATTCCAAAAAAGTTGGGACACTAAACAAATTGTGAATAAAAACTGAATGCATTGATGTGAAGGTGCCAACATCTAATATTTTATTCAGAATAGAACAAAAATCACAGATCAAAAGTTTAAACTGAGAGAATGTGACTTATATCATTTTGAGGGAAAAATATGTTGTTTCCAAATTTCATGGCGTCAACAAATCCTAAAAAAGTTGGGACAAGGCCATTTTTACCACTGTGTGGCATCCCCCCTTCTTCTTACAACACCCAATAGACGTCTGGGGACAGAGGAGACCAGTTTCTCAAGTTTAGAAATACAAATGCTCTCCCATTCATGTCTAATACAGGCCTTTAACTGTTCAATCGTCTTGGGCCTTCTTTGTCACACCTTCCTCTTTATGATGCGCCACATGTTCTCTATAGGTGAAAGATCTGGACTGCAGGCTACCTGGATCCTTCTCCTACATAGCCATGATGTTGTAATTGCTGCAGAATGTGGTCTGGCATTATCTTGTTGAAAAATTCAGGGTCTTCCCTGAAAGAGATGACGTCTAGATGGGAGCATATGTTGTTCTAGAACCTGAACATAGTTCTCTGCATT
>JAVSBV010048432.1:0-10991 GCA_033117975.1 Parotocinclus spilosoma
ACACTTAAGTGTGACAAACATGCAAAAAAACAGGAAATGAGGAAGGGGGCAAACACTTTTTCACACCACTGTATATGTATAATATAATATATGCATTCAAATGTATTTAGAACTGTAAGATGACCTCAAATCATGAAATGAAATGCTTGATCCATCTTAAGGTCTCTAACAATGTTTTTTTTTTCTCACAGGGTCCTCTGGGAATGGATGGAAAGCCCGTAAGTACTCCTAAAAGTCAATATGCAATTGTTTACTAATCTTAGCAAAACATTGTCTGCAAAGTAGTCAGGAAATTTGATTTAAGTGTGTTTTAGCCAAAGCAAGGGTTTAATTAACTTTTAATATGATTTCTGATTTGTATTTGCAGGGTCTTCCTGGTCCCAAAGGAAATCAGGTAAAGATTATCTTGTATATTTTAGATTTACTGTGTGGTTTTATGTTATAAAAATATAGTACATTTTAAATCTCTAGGCATGCCTTTTGCTAAGAGAAACACTAATTACAGATTGTATTGTGATCCTTTGCACTAATGCAGGATCGCTATTATAGTGGATAATCTAGAAACCATGGATGCAAATAAACATGCTTTGATCTTAATGCTAAACAGCTCTTTAAGTTGCTTATTCATTTGTAATGGCAGACGAAGAAGTATGTTGGTGAAAATTGTATATCTAGCATATAATACAAATAATCTTTTCACACTGCTCCCAAAAATTAGGAGATATTTCATTACGGGATATTTCCTTTTGAAATATCATCTAATGTTTGTAAGCAGTATAGTACACTTTAGTCAATGAACTCCACTGCATATCCTAGCACCATGGGACCACTGTTTATGAGGTTTCTTAAATTTAAGATAACTAAGTGTTTGGGAACTAAGGACACTAATTGTTGAGGTGAGTGACAGTGCAAGAACTGTTGTCTAATATAGAAAATATAGAATGTATGTATAAAATCAGGGCAGCATGGTGCCTCAGTCGGTAGCACCACTGCCTCACAGCAAGAGGGTACCAAGTTCAGTCCCAGGGTGGAGCGGCCTGGGTCCTTGCTATGTGGAGTTTACTCCGGATACTCCGGTTTCTTCCCACAGGCCGTGTTGGGTTAACTGGTGTCTCTAAAAAAGTGGCCCTTGGTGTGTGTGACCATGTGTGTGTGCCCGCCATTGCACCCAGAGTTGTCGGGTAGACACCGGGGGCGACCCGCGACCCCATGTGGATTAAGTGGAACACAATGGATGGATGGATGGATGAAGTCCAGTAGGTACCATATAGCATTCACAGAATGTGCAGAAGGGTACCATACATATTAACAGAATGTGCAAATGGACCATCACATGAAATGTAACCATCACAGCAGCTCTATGAATAATATTTCTTAATAATGATAATATATAAAATAATAATATTTTGCTACTACTACTAGCAATAATAACAACAGCGATGCTGGTGTAAACTGTGTGCATTTTATTATTGCCATTGTTGTTAGAAAATACGTAAAATAAATTAGATGGGATTTTTACTTGCTTGGGAGGTGCAGCTGCAATCTGTTCCCCCACTATTGCATTAACCTGGTTTGAGACTGGGCCAGGTACCATGCAGACATGACTGGCCATGTCTGAAGTATGGATGGCTATGGGGGTTGTCATGCACTGGTGCTGCAACAACATTTAGATATGCAGCATTTATCAGATGCCTTGTTCATGCCACAATTTGTGGATAGGTGACAGGCTCCTTGGGACCCTGACAAGGATAACAAATACTCTTTGTAATATTCATATTTAATTATAAAAATTATAATATACAAATACAAGTTCTGGTACAACCATAATTCCGATGAAGTTGGGACATTGTGTAAACATAAACAAATCCTTTTCAACCCATATTCAGTTGAATACACTACATTATATTTTTGCATATATTCATTCATTTGGAATTTGATCCCTGCAACACATTCCAAAAAAGTTGGGACATGAGCGACAAAAGACTGGGAAAGTTAAGAAATGCTCAAAAACACCTGTTTGGAACATTCCACAGGTGAACAGGTATATTAGAAACAGGTGAATGTCATGATTGGGTATAAACGGAGCATTGCTGAAAGGCTCGTTCACAAGCAAGGATGGGGCGAATTTCACCAAAATACTTGTGAACACCTGCATGAGCAAATAGTTGACAGTTTAAAAACGTTTTTACACATACAATTGCAAGGAATTTAGGGATTTCATGATCTACAGTCCATAATATAAAAAAAATTCTGAGAATCTGAAGAAATCTCTGCAAGTAAGCAGCAAGTCTGAGAAACCAACGTTGAATGTAAGTGACATTGAATGCCCATCTATTTCTCAGGTGGCACTGGATTCTGTAGCAGATAATACCACATGGGCTCAGGAACACAATTGCTTTTTGTAAATCATGGATACCGTGTCCTTCAGGCTAAAGAAAAAAAGTTCAAAAGCATCTCTGATGGTATGGGTATGTGATAGTACCCATGGCATGGGTAACGGGTAACCTGCACATCTGTGAAATAACCTGTACATACAAGTTTTGGAGCCACATATGCTGCCATTTTAAAAAATGGCCTTTTCATTTAAACTGTCTCTCACTGAAAAATGTGTGGTGCATTATGAAGCGTAAAATATGACAACAGTGACCCCGGACTGTTGAGCAACTGAAGTTGTGCATCAAGTAAGAAAGCTAAAGAATTCCATCTACAACAGTTCCCACGTCAGTTCCCAAATGCTTATTAAGTTTTGTTTAAAGCAAAGGTGATTTAATACAGTGGTAAACATGCCCCTGTCCCACCTTTTTTGGAATGTGCTGCAGGCATCGAATTAATGAGTGAATATTTGCAAAAAACAATAAAGTTTATCCCTTTAAACATTAGTTTTGTTGTCTTTGTAGGATATTCAATATAAAGAAGTTTAAACAGGATTTGCAAATCATCATATTCTGTTTTTATTTATGTTTTACAAAATGTCCCAATGTCACTGGAGATGGAGTTGTATTTTGTATAAATAATTATCAAAGGTTTAGGAATTTTTAGGAAAATAAATACCCACAGGCATCTGAATAACTGACAAAAAAATATTACAAAAAACAACAATAGCTGGAAATAGATGGTTATGGCAGGATGATCTACTACTAAAGCAGGGGCATCCAGTTCTGGGGAAAAAACAGGATCCTAAGTAGAACAGTTATCTTAAGTAGATTTAATATATTTTATTTCCAACTGACTTTATTCAACTTGTAATAGTCTGCACTAAAGAGCATGCTAAATAAAGATCAATGAAACAATTTTAACCAGTGTAGGTCTGCTTATCTCTGTACATTATAATTGCATTCATTGTCAAAATCCTGAAGAAGCCAGATTAATACAATTGTAACTTATTTTTATTTCAAATCACTACGACAGGATCAGGCATTTGAATAACCACATCCATCCTTAATTTCATCATCTTCTTTGAAGAACATTAAACAATTATTATTATTATTATTATTATTATTATTATTATTATTAACAACCTTAGGAATAAATGTGTACTGAAATTGTGTCAGGCCAGAATGTTAGATACCCAAGCAGTGATGGTATAGTTACTGCAAAAAAGTAATCTGATTACTGATTACTCCTTTAAAAAGTAACTTTAAAAGTTACTTTACTGATTACTTGAGTCAAGTAAAGTAACTAAGTTAGATTACAAGTTACTTTTTTAGTTCCATTCAGCAGCTGCCGACACCCCTAGCACCTCAACATAAAAATTATAACCAGTTTTACCAGTACTCAATTTATTGAAAGCGCATTTTAAACAGTAACATCAACAATATATCTCCTGACAATTAAAGATTAACTTAAAAGCTATTTCCTGAAAACAAATATATGTTTTTATAAAAAATAAAATATAGACAGTTTCTCTTGACTTCACTTAACATAAATATTGTCATTATAAAATAAAGACCCTGGCTGCGTCTGAAATCGCATACTATGACAGTACCCACTAGATTTGATTAAGTGGGGGGTTTTTTTGTTTGTTTTTTTATTGAACAAAGAGCAAACGTACATACATAGCATAAAAAGGTACAATTTACAATCAATAATGCACAAATAGGAAACTACATCACATAGTAGAAGAAAAGGTGCAACAACAACAACAAAGAAGAATTTCTAGGGTTTTGATTCTAGATTATAGTCTTCTATTAAAGAGCACAGTAAGTGGGCATATTTACCATGTATCAGTTTAAGAGTGTTATAAAATAGACTGAAGTCTTTGTGAAAAACACAAAAGACAGGCTTAACTTTAAGATATTTTGCTTTATGGATGAAATATTTTCCAAGGATGATAATAATGTTAATGAGAAACTCATCATTGCAATTGTCCATAAACAGTCCATAAATAATGTCTTTAACTGAAAACATTTTAAGATAAGGAGTTTTGGAAGATAACCAACTAAAAATATCTGACCACAGTGTTTCAACATATATACATTGAAAAAATAAATGTTTAGTTGTTTCAGTATCATCACAAAAAAACACAGTTATTTGTGTCAATACCAAATCGTTGCTGAATAAGGTGGCTGGAAGGATAGATGCCATTTAAAGTTTTAAAGTGAACTTCTTTGGCTTTTGGAACAATTGGATACTTTAGGTATCTGGTACGCAACTTCTGAATAGATTGTAGTGGGTAAATTTGACGAATTGAGTTCCTGAATGGAAGAGTGGGATAAAGAATATTGTCGAATGAGTGCCGGATAATCTTATTGGAATATTTGGAGTCCTTGAAGGAGCAATTTGCAATCAATAATTGCAGTAAGCAGGGGACGCTGGGTGAATAAGTGAGAGCACCTACAACTAAACACAAAAAGGATATAGGAATGGCATTAATAATAGAATTGAATGTTTTTTGGTTTGTTTGTAAATTATACTGATGACATAAAGCATTATAGGACAACAGACAGCTATTACTGTCGATTAAATGTAGCACAGACCAAATTCCCTTTCCCATCCAGTCCTTATTAAACAACGATTTGTTCTTAACTGTGATATAACGATTATTCCAAATAGGTGAGTTGTGTGAAGTGAAATTATGGCTGAACAGAATTTTCCAATATAGCAACACTTGCTGATGAAAATTTGAAAGTTTAATAGGAAGACGCTGAATATCAAAGTCACATTTAAGGAGAAAATGTAATCCCCCTATTTGTTGGAACAAGATTTGGGGATATGAAACCACAAATTCTTAGAGTTAAGGCATTTTTTTTACCAATTAATTTTAAGTGCTCAGTTCATAAAATCAAAGTCTATAGACTGTAGCCCTTCATCCTCATAATATTTAGTCATATCTGTTTTCTTGATATAGTGAACCTTTTTCTTCCATATAAAATCATAATTAATCTGATTAATTTTTTTAACAACTTTGTTTGGGATGGATAAAGAGTAAGCTGGATAGATACATCTAGATAACGATTCCATTTAGTTAGGAAAACCCTACCAAACAAGGTAATGTCCCTCAACAACCACAAATTAAGTCTGGTTTGACATTTCTGAATAGGTTTCCATATATTCTCCTTTTCACTCTCAGCCAAATCTGTAGATATCAATAAACCTAAATATTTTATAGAATGTCTAATTGGGATCTTACAAACCTCTTTTACGTCAGTAGGGTGGATTGACATCATTACACATTTATTCAAATTTAATTTAAGGCCTGAGAACTTAGTAATAGTTTGAAGAATTTTTGGAGTCTCGTTAACATCTTTCATGAAAATAGTGGTGTCATCCGCAAATTGGCTAATAACGAATGGTCTTCCTAACACATTAAGGGGAGCGATATTAGAGTTTTTGATAGAGATAGAGAGCATCTCCGTAGCCATTATAAAAAGTAAGGGAGAGATAGGACATCCTTGCTTAATTCCACAACCTATTGAGAATCGAGGAGAAGTTCCTCTTGGCAGTGAGATTGATGAGGTTGTGTTCTCATATAAACACTTAATGATATTCTGGAAGCAAATTCCAAAACCAAAAGATTTCAAGCTATGAAAAATAAAAGGATGTTCAAAAGAGTCGAAAGCCTTGTAAAAATCCAGGAAAAGAATAGAACCGTCATCCTCAATAAGATAGTTATAATCAATTAGGTCCTGTATAAGGATATTAATTGTGTATGGATCTTCCCTTCATAAAACCTGATTGTGTCTCACTAATAGTTTGGTGCATATTAGTTTTTAATCTATTAGCAAATATCGAGGTAATAATTTTATAGTCAGCATTTAGCAAAGTGATGGGTCTTAGATTTTCCAAAATAGTGTGGTCCTTACCGGCTTTGGGAATAAGAGTTATAACACCTTGCTTCATAGTAGCTGGGAAGGACAGATCATTTATAGCTTCTGTCGTTATTAAAAAGACGTTTGAAGTCCGTGCTTACTTGTTTCTTTTAACTCAAGAACAAAACAAAATGTTTTTAATAATTAGCATTACTTTAAAGGTAGCTCTTTCTAAGATTGTGGAGAGGATTAGACGGCACAGAAATGTCGACATTGGAATGTTTAAATCTGGGATTTAGAAAAAAAAATTAAACAGTAGTGAAATTTTAATTATTTAATTATTGATTCATTAAAGTGTTTATTTCGAATATGAAAACCAAAATAGAAAAAGTAAAGCAAAACATTTAAACAAATACTTATAAATATGTATTCGAAAATGGGTAAGAAGAATAACTTACACACACACGCACAAACACACACACACACACACACACACACACACACACACATTGTAAATGCATACTTACATACATACATACCTACATACAAATACTCTTACAAAAAAGATTATAAATTATAAATTATAGCATACACCTTCACATAGAGTACCTACGCACAACACATGCGCACAAGCACAAAAAGTAACAGAAAATTGTTCTCATAACACTAATGCTACCCACCACCTCCCTTCTCCCTGCACTTCTTAAAAATAGTATTGTCTTATGCTTAGACACTGCATCAACTCCATTTCTGTTTGGCGATGGTGCAGCTGCTGTACCAGCTGCACCATCGCCAAACAGAAATCACTCCAGAGAGTGGTGAGGTCAGCAGAGCGCATCATCATGATCTCACTTTCACCTGTACAAGATCTGTACCCATCACGGTGCCACAGTAGAGCCACCAAGATGGTCAGAGATCCCACCCACCCAGCTCACGGACTGTTCAGACTGCTGCCCTCTGGAAAACGCTACCGCAGCATGCGGTGCAGGACTTAGACTGTGCAAATGTTTCTTGCCACAAGCCATCAGACTGCTCAACACTTCCTGATGAGCAGACTCATCAGATCTGTTAAACTCCTGATCATATACCCAATTCTTACTCCGGTGGTCCTCCACTTAATGCTGCTACAGTGTGCAATATTTTGTCAGAACTGTGCAATATATATATATATATATATATATATTCCCTTAGATAAATAACAACATAAGACGTATTGCATCTGTCATGTTAGTTGTATGTCTTGTGTTTTTATGTATCTGCACATTGGAGTTTGAAGAAATGCAATCTCGTTCAGCTATGCACTCTGTTGTAAAGTCTGAATGTAAATAAAGTTCACTTTGACTTGAAGTAACATCCCATTTCTAATCCATAGCCTTTAATATGAGGTTGGTCCACTCTTTGCAACTAGAACAGCTTCAACTCTTCTGGGAAGGCTCTCCACAAGGTTTAGGAGTGTGTTTATCAGGATCTTTGACCATTCTTCCAGAAGCTCATTTATGAGGTCACATACTGATGTAGGACAAGAAGGCGTGACTCTCAGTCTCCGCTCTAATTCTTTCCAAAGGTGTTCTATCAGGTTGAGGTCAGTCAAGTTTATCCACACCAGACTCTGCCATCTATGTCTTTATGGACCTTGCTTTGTGCACTGGTGCACAGTCATGTTGGAAGAGGAAGGGGTCAGCTCCAAGAGCATGGAAGTGTCCAAAATATCTTGGTATGCTGAAGCATTCAGAGTTCCTTTCACTGGAACTAAGGGGCCAATCCCAGTTTCTGAAAAACAACCCCACACCATAATCCCCCCTCCACTAAACTTTACATTAGGCACAATGCAGTCAGACAAGTACCGTTCTCCTGGATTGCCAGATGGAGAAGCGTGATTTGTCACTCTAGAGAACACGCCTCCACTGCTATAGAGTCCAGTGGACATGAGCTTTACACCACTGCATCCGACACTTTACGTTGCACTTGGTGATGTATGGCTTGGATGCTGCTGCTCGACCATGGAAACCCATTCCAGAGGCCCACCACTTTTATTTTCCTCATAATACAGCTGACAGTTGGCTGTGGAATATTTAGGAGCGAGGAAATTTTGCTCTCAGCTCCTGAGAGTAACCCAGTCTTTCACAAACATTTGTAAAAACAGTCTGCATGCATAGGTGCTTCATTTTATATTTTATACACCTGTGACCATGGAAGTGAATGGAACACCTGATTCAGATAGTTTGGATGGGTGGGCAAATACTTTTGGCAAAATAGTTCTTGGTTCATCTGGGTTTTCTTCAGAATTTAGTTTTAAAAGTTTACCAGTACCACTAACTAATGTTAGGACAACCTCATAGTCTCAGACTTTCCAGTTAATATTTAATGGGGAGACTACAGCCCTTGAATTCTTGCTAATACTATTCTTGAGTGTGCTTGTATGGTTCATGTCTTACAGCAACATTTTTTCCTTCTCAACAGACCTCCACAAAGCAAACACTTTTCACAATCAAATCCACAAACGGAAGATAAGACTGGTCACACGTGCTCAGACTGTGTAAAGAATTTCATCCAACCTTGCCATCTCCACCGACCAATCCAAACGGGAGAGAAAATGTATCTGTGTTCCCAGTGTGGGAAGAGTTTCTCTCGAAAAAGTCAACTGACAGCTCACCAGCGCATCCATACAGGAGAGAAACCATACTGCTGTTCACAGTGCGGCAAGAGCTTTGCAAGTTTATATGATTTAAAAGTACACCAGCGCATTCATACAGGAGAGAAACCATACTGCTGTTCACAGTGTGGCATGAGTTTTGTACAATTAAGTAATTTAAAAGGACACAAGCGCATCCATACAGGAGAGAAGCCCTATCAATGCTCACAGTGCGGCAAGAGCTTTGCACGTTTAAATCATTTAAAAGTACACCAGCGCATCCATACAGGAGAGAAACCATACTGCTGTTCACAGTGTGGGAAGAGCTTTAGTGAAGCAGGGTCTTTGAAGAGACATCAGCGCATTCACACAGGAGAGAAACCATACTGCTGTTCACAGTGTGGGAAAAGTTTTGTACATTTCAAAAATTTTAAAGTGCACCAGCGCATCCATACAGGAGACAAACCATACTGCTGTTCACAGTGCAAGAAGAGTTTTTCTGATGCGAGTACACTCAAATATCACCAGCACACTCACACAGGAGTAAAGCCGTACCGCTGCTTGCAATGTGGAAAGAGCTTTAGTGAACCAGGGTCTTTGAAGATCCACCAGCGCATCCATGCAGGAGAGAAACCATACTTTTGTTCACTGTGTGGGAAGAGCTTTGTACAATTAGCTCATTTAAAAGTACATCAGCGCATTCACACAGGAGAGAAACCATACTGCTGTTCACAGTGTGGGAAGAGTTTTGTACAGTTAGATCATTTAAAAGTACACCAGCGCATCCATACGGGAGAGAAACCATACTGCTGTTCACAGTGTGGGAAGAGCTTTGTACAATTAAGTAATTTAAAAGTACACCAGTACATCCATACAGGAGAGAAACCCTACTGCTGTTCACAGTGTGGGAAGAGCTTTGTACATTTAAGTATTTTAAAAGTACACCAGCGCATTCACACAGGAGAGAAACCATACTGCTGTTCAGAGTGTGGGAAGAGTTTTACTAAACTGTGTAATCTGAAATCTCACCAGCGCACTCATACTACAGGATAGACGTGTCAGTGATCAGTGTGTCGTTGGGCTGGAGTGGGTGAAGGATGTGAATTTGTCTGGTTTAAACCTGCAGTAGAAGCTATTCAGGTTATCATTTATCATTAGCATTTGTTATCAGGGTTGTGTTTTTGTTTGGTTAATTATTGTATTAATTAGTTAATTATTATATGTTAGTACTAGGGGTGGGGGGAGAAATTCACATTTTTGATCGTTGCCCTTTGAATCGTAATCAAATCTAATTGAATTGAATCGTGATGTGATTAGAGATTCCCACCCCTAGTTTGTACACAGTAACATATCTATGGGTGGGCTGGGGTGGTTATTATTATAGCCATTTTCACATTGTTTCTTATAATTTTATTAATAATCATCATACATGCATTGCTTGGAAATATCTACAGAACATGATTCAATAGTTGTTATAATAATCTGTAGTTAAGGATTTACCCCAATGTTTTGCTCCTTACACAGGCTTGTTTGGTTCTACTTAGTGCACTCTGAGTCTGTTAAAAATACATTTGGGGTTAAGCCAATTAGTGCAGCTCTGAGTAGATACTTACAAATGCCAATGTAGGATGTGTAGGATGTTTTTAAATAGTTTTAAAATGATTATGTACAAATTGTGATGTTTGATATACCAAATGAAAACTGTAAAGAACACATGAAGCTGGTGGTCTATTGTTGTGAACTGTAGCCTCTGTTGTCTCTTGTGAGCTAACAGGAGTTCCACTCGGTGTGATCTTCTGCTACAGCAGTCCATCTGTTTCAACGTTTGACGTGTTGTTTGTTCGGAGATTCTACCTTTCTATCAGCTTGAACCAGTCTGATTGATCTCAACAAGACACTTTCAGCCAGATATCTACCCTCACTGGATATTTTCTCTCCTTCAGATCATTCTCTATAAACCCTAGAGAAAACTGTTCATGAAAAGAATTGTCACAAAGCAGCTTTACAACAAAGAGGTTTGATGCCATACAGAATTTTTGTAAGAATTTTGTATGAGAGTCATTGTGTCCCTAATGAGCAAGCAGAGGTGACAGTGGCAAGGAAAAACTCCC
>JAVSBV010048443.1:0-10991 GCA_033117975.1 Parotocinclus spilosoma
AATAAAGGTTTAATAAACATTTAATATGTTACATAGCACGTCCCGTCTTCTAACATAGGGCATGTTCGTTTAATCGGGCCAGCCGGTTATTAGGACCAAAACGATCGGTGAAATTTGGGGTTCAAAGTGTTTAAATGTTTATATGCGTTTTTATTTAGCTGATTTATTTATTTAGCTGCTCCTAGACAGTACTTATAGAAAACTAAAACAGATGAGGAACAGAGGAGAATAAAAACACGAATGTGCCGATTTGGACGATAAAAGATTAGGTCACACCAGAACCCCAAATCCGGTTAGGACTGTAGGTGTCGCTGTTTGTCATTCATGATTCTTGCTCGGTTTTTTTTAACTTAATTTTCACAGCAACTAAAAGTGGAACATTTTTTAAAATGATATTAAACATGATATAACTTCATGAGATGAAGCACTGATGGACAGACAGTTGATTTCCTTACGATTTAGTTAATTTAAGTAAAGTTTTTAAAACCAAAATAAAAGCCGTCACGTGTGCAGAGTTTAGCAAAATTGTCACGACGTCGGTGCAATATTAAACCCAGCCACCAGGTGTCGCTAGAAATTAATTTGCTCAGATTGCCAGGAAAAGTATTTGCTAAAAGTCGCAAGTCGTTTTTTGTTTGCGGATATTTTATGACATTTTGATAAATATTTGGAAATATTTGGGTATTTATTGCCCATGATGTACAGTCTGCCATGTTCTTCTCACACCTGGTTGCATTTCTTTCGATCGGAGCGTCGTGACTTTTCAAAACCTGGTGGAAATCGGCTCAGAGGAGTAAAGCGTTGGGTGTCCAAAAACTTTTGGCTGTGGGTTAGAATTGGAAAATGGAGACCCTTGATCGTGGTCATGGTTGAGAAGACTTAAAAACGACCTGGTTGGGACCGAGACGTTGCCACATCAGGAAGAAAGAAAGCCTTTCTGCACCACAATGCCATTCTGACAAAAGATTTATGATCCTCTCCTCTCAATGAGGGCCATTCAGTGACGGCCAACGGGGCGAATCCAGGGTGTGACAGGGTCACACAGGGTGCACGCTGACCCCCCCAAATCTAACTTCATGATGCACAGAGGAGGTGAACAGGAGAAGGAACGTAGAGGAGCAACGAATCATGGCTTAAGATCCCATTCAGGGCTGGAGAGGAGCTCATCTTAGAGACTGGCACAGCTGGGGTGGAAATTAAATCAACTAAACGGTGCATCAGGAGAGCTTCTGCCACCCTGGTTCAGTGCCCACATCTGGCAGATAACCCGACTCGAAACGGAGCTTCTCATTACGAGACCCAGAACTGCTGAGGGTGCGTTCACATCTCTTCCCTTTTATTATTTGAATCCATTTATCCATCTGAGGAACCAAAGCTCTGTAGATGTTCAAATAGGATGATGATCTGAGAAGATACAGCTTTGTGGATGTTCCAGAATGATAATCTGAGATCTGTGGATCCATCTGAGGAACAAAAACCCTGTAGATGTGCAAGCGTAAGGAAGATATGAGATCTCTGGATCCATCTGAGGACCAGAAGCTCTATAGATGATCAAATAGGATGATGATCTGTGAACTCTGAGAAGATACAGCACTGTGGATGTTCCAGAATGATAATCTAAGATCTCTGGATCCATCTGAGGACCAGAAGCTCTATAGATGATTAAATAGGATGATGATCTGTGAACTCTGAGAAGATACAGCTCTGTGGATGTTCCAGAATGATAATCTGAGATCTGTGGATCCATCTGAGGGACAGAAGCTCTGTAGATGTTCCAGGAGGATTATATGAAATCCATGTATCCATCTGAAGAACCAAAGCTCTGTAGATGTTCCAGTAGGATGTGTAAGGAAGATATGAGATCTCTGGATCCATCTGAGGATGTGAAGCTCTGTAGATGTTCCAGTAGGATGAAAGATCTGAGATATGTGCAATTATATGAGAACCTGAACCTCTGTAGATGTTCTAGCCTAAGGAAGATGTAAAATCTGGATATCCACCTGAGAAGATAAAGCTTTGTAGATGTTCCAGTTTGATCATCCGAGATCTGTGGATCCATCAGAGGGCCTGAAGCTCTGTAGCCGTTCCAGTAGGATGAACATCTGAGATGTGTGGAATCATTTGAGACACTAAAGCTCTTTAGATGTTTCCAATGTGATGAAGATCTGAGATATTTTAATCTGTCTGAGGAACAGAAGCTTTGTAGATGTTCTAGCCTAAGGAAGGATGTGAAATCTGGATATCCACCTGAAAAGATAAAGCTCTGTAGATATTCCAGTTTGATCATCTGAGATCTGTGGAATCATTTGAGACACTGAAGCTCTGTAGATGTTTTCAGTACCATGAGTCTGAAACCTGTGAATTTATTTGAGAAGCTGAAGCTCTGTAGATGTTCCAGTAGGATAAAGATCTGAGATATTTTAATCTGTCTGAGGGACAGAAGCTCTGCAGATGTTCCAGAATGATGCTGTCAGATCTGTGGCTCCATCTGAGAAGCTGAAGCTCTGTAGATGTTCTAGTCTAAGGAAGATGTGAAATCTGGATATCCACCTGAGAAGATAAAGCTCTGTAGATGTTTCAGTTTGATCATATGAGATCTGTGGACCCATCTGAGAAACTGAAGCTCTGTAGATGTTCCTCAGAAGGCGGAAGCCACTGGTGGAGGTGTACCAACACCTGGCAGGTTGAGTTGGAAACCTGGACCACTCTAAATGTTTTCAGTTCTGTTTGCGTGAACCTGAAAATAACAGAGTTCGATTCAGAGGAAAGGGACGAGATGTGAAGGCAGCATGAGCAGTTCTGGGTCTTTTTCTCTCTCCTTCTAAAGAGTTTAAAAGGTTTAAACAGTAAACCCTTTTCTGGTGCTGTAATGAGAAGCTCCGTTTCGAGTCGGGTTATCTCCGAACAGGTTGTGCGAATAAGAAAAACATGCTTTGTCCTGATTGAGAACAGACCCCGAGTGGAAAAATAAATAGGAACCGGTGCTGTCGAGAGCAGGCGTTAGATCAAACACAGTAATAAGGTCGGGCAGCAGATCGAGGACGGATGAATAGAACGTTTGTTCCTTCCACATGTTGCTTTTTGACTCCGAGCCTCAGCCAGCTGGACCACGGCCAGCTTTCTAACAGAATCGACTCGGAGTGACAGCCGGTGAAAGGGGAAGTTTATAGAAATCGCAGACCTCAGTATTCCCATGTCATGGAGGGGAAATTCCTCTTTGGATCGGGAGAAGGCCAATGTAACAAGCGTCTGATTGTCCGAGTAGAAACATCTGAGCGTCCAACACACATCATGAGCCCCAGCTGATTTTTAACCTTGTATTTTTGACCCCCTCGCGGCGAACCTTCGAAAGGTCTGCATTAAAAACGTGCAAAGCTGAAGCTCTGTAGATGTTCCAGTAGGACGAAGATCTAAAATATTTGAATCTATCTCAGGAACAGAAGCTTCGGCAGATGTTCCACACTGATGCTCTTAGATCTCTGGTTCCATCTGAGAAGCTGAAGCTCTGTAGATGTTCCAGTAGGATGAAGATCTGAGATATTTGAATCTGTCTCAGGGACAGAAGCTTCGGCAGATGTTCCACACTGATGCTCTCAGATCTGTGGCTCCATCTGAGAAGCTGAAGCTCTGTAGATGTTTCAGTATGATGAAGATCTGAGATATTTGAATCTATCTTAGGGACAGAAGCTTCGGCAGATGTTCCAAAATGATGCTCTCAGATCTGTGGCTCCATCTGAGAAGCTGAAGCTCTGTAGATGTTCCAGTAGGATGAAGATCTAAGATATTTGAATCTTTCTGAGGGACAAAAGCTTCGGCAGATGTTCCAGAATTATGCTCTCAGATCTGTGGCTCCATCATAAGTGGAGGTTTCTAAATCCGTCTACACGCTGCAGGACTGCGTGATAAAGGTGAAACAAGGTTTACGACCCTCAGAAGGAACCGGTGGAAAGATTTGTTCTCCGTGCAGGAAGTAATTCGCCTGCTGATTTGTGTACTGCCGAGAGAAACGTCCACGAGCTCGCTCCCGGCGAAACGCGGTACGATCATTCATAATTCAGGAACAGATGCATGGAGACGTTTGGTGGCTTGTTTAAAAAAAGCTTTTATGGTTTTTATGATTGAACATTGCTTACAGATCCAAAACAAAAGTTCAGAACGCTCTGAACTGAGGCAAAGGTTCGCTTCCCTGACACTGACCTTGTCACTGAAGGTCAAATGGAATTGCTTCATTAACCATAGAGCTTAAAAAATACATCACGGTCATTCCTGACCTCCTGGTCTGTTCAAGCTCTGTAGATGTTCCGGCGTAAGGAAGATCGGAGATCTGTGGATCCATCTGAGGACCATAAGCTCTCTAGATGATCAAATAGAATTGTTTGAAATCCATTTATCTTTCTAGAAAACCAAAGCTCTTTAGATGTTCCAACGTATGGAAGATCGGAGATCTGTGGATCCATCTGAGGACCAGAAGCTCTCTAGATGATCAAATAGGACCATGATTTATTATCTGAGAAGATACAGCTCTGTGGATGTTCCAGAATGATACTTTAAGATCTGTGGATCTATCTGAGGGACGGAAGCTCTGTAGATGTTCCAGGAGGATTATTTGAACCCATTTATCTATTTGCGGAACCAAAGCTCTGTAGCCTTTCAAGCGGAAGGAAGATATGAGATCTCTGGATCCATCTGAGGACCAGAAGCTCTCTAGATGATCAAATAGGACGATGATCTGTGAACTCTGAGAAGATACAGTTCTGTGGATGTTTCAGAATGATAATCTAAGATCTGTGGGCACATCTGAGGAACCAAAGCTCTGTAGATGTTCAAGCGTAAGGAAGATATGAGATCTCTGGATTCAGCCGAGGATCTGAAGCTCTGTAGATGTTATAGCATAAGGAAGATGCAAAATCTGGAAATCCACCGGAGAAGATAAAGCTCTGTAGATGTTCCAGTTAGATCTCATCATCTGAGATCTGTGGATCCATTAGAGGAACTGAAGCTCTGTAGCCGTTCCAGTAGGATGAAAATCTGAGATGTGTGGAATCATTTGAGACTCTGAAGCTCTGTAAATGTTTCCAGTAGAATGAAGATCTGAAACCTGTGAATTTATTTGTGAAGCAAAGCTCTGCAGATGCTCTTGCACAAGGAAAATCTTGGATCTTTGAATTATTTAAGAAACGAGAGCTCTGTAGATGTTCCAGCATTAGAGAACCAGATTTCCGTGGATCCATTGAGAATCCGAAGCTCTGTAGATGTTCCAGTATGATGAAGATCTGAGATATTTGAATTTATCTCAGGGACAGAAGCTCTGCACATGTTCCAGAATGATGCTCTCAGATCTGCGGCTCCATCTGAGAACCCGAAGTTCTGTAGATGTTCATCAGAAGGTGGAAGCCACTGGTAGAGGTGTAACAGCAAACAAATGCAGCAAGGAGACTGGATAAATACACAGATCTCAGCTCTTCCTTATCCTGGAACATCTACAGAACTATACGTTTTTGGACGGAGCCAGAGATCTCAGATCATCAGCCTTCTAGAGCATCTTCAGAGTTTCAGTACCTCGGAATGAGGAATGAGCCACATCTCATCTCAGATCTTCACCCTAATGGAACATTTACAGAGCTTCGGTGCCTCCGATGGATCCACAGATCCCAGACCTTCAGCCTACGGGAACATCTACGGAGCTTCAGTTTCTTTCTCTTTTTTCGTAGTGAAACATCTAGAGAGCTTCTGGTTTGCTTTTCTTAATCTAGTTTTCTATTAATGTCCCATTTCAGGCAGGAATAAAGCAGTTTGGGCACTTTGTAAAAAACATTCTTCTTCGACCCAGAGCTCTGGAGGAGCCGTAATTATATTCCTACATCTGATACATCAGGCTTGTGTGTGTGTGTGTGTGTGTGTGTGTGTGTGTTTTACTGTTTATCAGTGAGAGCAAACACAGCACAGAGACAAAGCTAGAGGAACCTACTGAGGAACCTTTAACGTCCAAAGAACCGCCGCTTGAAATGGCAAAGGCGTGGCAAGATGGAAATAATGAATTTCCGCTGTGTACAGTTACTCCCTGCTGCCACGAATCATTAATTGGCAGTGGCACTCCATTATGATGCCAAGAGGCTTGTTGGCAGAGGGCAAAGGAGGAGAAAGGGCAAGAGGGCAAAAAATAATGCCGTTTTCTGGTGGAGGGCAAATCAGACTGGTGACAAGTCTGTTTCTTTATCTTCCTTTTGCTCATATAATTCCTCTCTCTCTCTCTCTCTCTCTCTCTCTCATTCAGTGGTTCTCGTGTTCGTTTCTCTCTTCTCTTGGTTCTTTGCCCCAGACCTTCAGCAGAAGATTCGTCTTCCATGGTTGAAAGAAGATGAAGGTATCGGCGGGTGTATTAAACTGTTTCTGCTCGGAGGCAGAAAGCTCTTGTGTTGGGTTCAGTGCACTGAGATCCGGGCTACATAAGCTCCCACCCACACACACACACACACACACACACACACACACACACACACACACACAGTCTGCAGCATTTCTCCGTCATAGCTGAAGGGACTACAGAGAAGAAAACGGCGAACGAAGAGTAGAGAAGGTCTAAAGAAACTAGGGATGGAAAGAGAGGAACTGAAAACGGACCTTGAGAGCAGGAACGAGGTAGAACAGATTAAAGAATCAGTAACATCACGAGAAAAGTAAAGAACAAAGTGTCCACTCCTGTGTTGTAGACACCTGGAGGACCAAGGACAGACGAGAAATCGAGAAAAAACAAACGAGGGAGAAGGGAGAACAGGGAGAGGCGTTATTCAATCGAATAAAGAGTAAGCAAACAAACGAGGCAGGATCCAATCCCGAATTCGTACTAATTCACCCCAGTTCTTTGATCCTGATGTCGGGAACCATTAGGGACCAAAGAGGAGAGACGGGGAGGGACGACATGAAGTAGGACGGACATGACAACGGAAAAATAAGATTGGAAATATATTAGGGGTGCGAATCTCCGAGTGTCTGGCGATTCGATTTGATTCCGATTTTTGAGGTCACGATTCGATTCAGAAACGATTTTTCAATTCAAACGGTCTATAAATTTTGTTCCAATGATGCGATTGACAAGACGAAACGACAACGTTTATTTAAAACAACACTTTTAGGTTCCTTCCTGCATCAAATCGTTTTACATTTTATATTTATACAAAAAAATAGGATTGTGCATAAAATTCTGTAACTAAAATTACCAGTATAAGGTGAGCTTAGCTGCCTGGCTTTTTCTTAAATAAAAAAAAAATCTATTAATGAACAAATAATTCAAAATATACTAATACAAAAGTCTATCATGGTGCATTAGCCTTTAACCTTTAAAATAAAATACAGACTAAAATACAATCTTTTTAACCATATTGCACCAACAATTGTGCTCATGTCGAGCTTTCTCTTCCCCGGGACATTGTAGAATCCAAAGTGTGCCCAAACCCTGGCTTTTAATGACAACGGGGCGGGGCGGGTCGAATCCCGCTCTCCTCCTGCTCCATGCTAGCGGACTCCGTTCAGAAAACGGGAGCTGGCTAACAAGCTTGCTGTACGATTTTGGGGCATTTTGAATCGATTCAGAACTAGGAATCACGATTTTTTAAAGAATCGACTTTTTTCAGCCCCCCTAATTTTTAGTAGAGAACACTGGACACACCGGTCAGATAGAAGTAACCGTCCGTCGCCTTTTTCTTCTTTTCTCACCGTTTTTTCGGAACTGCAAGTAGCAGGACGTCCGAGCAGCTCTTGCTGAACTGAAGATGACAGGCGGAGCCCAGGATTTGTCCCGAAATAAAGCTGAGAAGTTTTCCTGATAATCTTAATAATTCCAGCCTCAATAGCATCCGACTCCCTTATGCGTCTCCTCGTATTTCTCCTTGCCACTGTTGTTCCGGGCTTATAAATTGCCACACATTCATTTTAAGCCTTGTTAGATCAGGACACACACACACACACACACACACGCACACGATTGATGGACTACTGAAAGGAACAACCAAGCCATTTCCCTTCATGAATGATGAATACGATTGGATGCTAATTGCGCTCCTTTTCATTTACGCAGATTGATTGGCACCGGACCGCTTTATCACGCTGCATTTAAATTATCCCTCTGGCCCGCTTCCCCCGGCAAAACGGCCAAGCTTCATTTATTAGCGTTCGGTTTTAAAGACGGAGTGTCAGGTAGCGCCACCCGTTTGGTTTACGCCTGATTAAAACATTAGAAATCATCTACAAGAGGATATCGGTCGGATTCTCGCACCGCTCGCCGTGAAGTTCGAATCAATGACTGATTGGGCGCAGTTCGGCTCCCCGGAGCGAGCTACTGACGCAGATATTTTAACAAAGCAGCGTGCGGGCGATCTATACAACATGCATTTTGTCTGCACCTCCGTCCTGTTCTGAGGGTATGAATTGACGACGGGTTGATTAGGACGCCTTTAGAACCTCACTACGCACTGCGGAACGAGAGTAGAACCCAAACCGGACCGGTTTTTAGATGGATCTTTCCGTTCCGCTCCTGTGTTTTACGTCAGCTCATAGACAGACTTTTTTTTTTTTTTTTTTTTTTTTTTTTTTTAAAGAGTTAATTAGGGCAGCTCAGTGTGAACGAGATAAAAGCCTGGATTATTTTGCACCGTAAACAACAGCGAGAGATGATTCTTATTTTCCTGGATGTTTTCCTGGTAATAAAAGCTGCTTTCGACAACTGTGGACGTCCAGGAGAGGTGCTAGGTGCCTGAACATCTCCAAACAAGACACAGGAACCTTTAGACTGGCATGTAACGCAAGGATCGAAAATACTGTAGGTCCCGTAACGGATCTGTCAGAGGCTTACATTTTGAAGTTTTAAATAATAAAACAAAACAGGAAATGGATGGTCATCGGCAAAAAAGCAGTACTAAGACAGACCAGGATCATCAGGAAGCAGCAGATCCATGGTCACCATAAGGAGAAGACCCGGTCCTAACCCAAAGCCTGAAGGAAAGCCTCAACGATATCACGCTTTCTAGGAAAAGTTGGATCAAATTAACCTTTTCATATAATAACTTTAGGTTTGTAATTCATCTGCACGACGATTATGAAGGACCTCCATACCTCCAAAAAGTCTTCTTACAAAAGTCCTGAAGGCATCATGTCCAGAGGCAAGGAACCAGGCTTCTTATGGATGGCCATACTTGTCAGACACGGATGTGAAACTGTTGATTATTCACTTCCTCTGCAAGAAGCCTAAGGGCCAGGACGGCTGGTCGTGGGACAGTGTTCCTGTTCTTGTCCTAACAGACTTTGAAACCGTCAGACATTTAAAGCTTATCTATCGCCGATCTTTGCTCTGTCTTCAGGGCTTATGTGAACTTTGGCCAGTGGAGATGCTTTGGTGTGATGTAGTTTCTCCCCGATATAACCAAAAGTTTATGGACAGCCACAAATCGTTTCCATCCAAGAACATGGAGCTTCTGGAGCTTGTCCAGCTGCTTCTATAATCGCCTTCTGTCGTTTATGGACCACTAATTAGAGGGAGAGTCTTTATAATTTCGGCTGTACAGGCTTTTATCTTCAGTAACTCCGATATCTGTTGCAGGAATCTCTGACACACAGCCTGACGGACTTTGTCATTTGACTTTGTCTTCACATACATTTACATTCATGGTATTTAGCAGACGCCCTTATCCAGAGCGACTTACAACTTATACAGTCTTACAATTTAAGCAATGGTGGGTTAAGGGCCTTGCTTGAGGGCCCAACTGTGGCAGAGGTGGGATTTGAACCCTGGACCTTCTGGTCCAGAGGCCAGTACCTTAACCGCTAGGCTACCACAGTCACAGCTTTTAGCAGACGATTCGGCGCTAGAGAGATAAACAAGCAATAACCAAGAATTTCCGCTCTGCATTTCCATTCCCAGCCGTGTAACGGACAATAGCTTAGCCGTTATCAGCGGGACGGATTTGTACAAGCCCGGATAGCAGCTTTCTCTCTTCTCTTTTCCCCGGAGGGACGAGATAAATAAACCTTCAACCCCTTCACAACCAACTTACATTTCCCAGCCATTTACAGGTTTATGAAGAGCTTTTCTAATACCGTGAAGGTCTGTCAGGAAGGGTCTCCTAACCTTCACAATGCTCTCTTTCTGTACGCTTTGCTTGTTTTGCAGCCAAACAAAAGACAGCCATGTTCTAACCTCTAGATCAAGGTCTTTCACGGTTATTGTAAAGAGGACGGCAAACCGGCGGCACAAATGCATTTAAAACTAATGCACAATTCTGCTTACAATTGTAAAAGCCTGGCTGTTCAGGTGTAAGGTAGAGGATTTATTATTTTATGAGGTAGAGACACCGGTGTATCAACTTATCTGTTAATAAAAACAGAAAACAGACAAAAACTAATCAGGCATTGTGTAATAATAAATAATGAAGGCATCGTCTCGGTTTTGATTTAAGCGGAAAAATCAATTCAAATAAATTTTTTATAGCGGTTTTTAGAATAGAGCATTGTCATAACGCAGCTTTATAATCTTATATTATCTTAAAAGGAAAACTGAGCAAGTCTAGGGCGACAGTGGAATGGAAAAACTCTTTGAATGCAGAAGGAAGAAACAAGACTCAAAAAGGAACCCGACCTCCATTTGTGGCCTAGATGTTAATAGAATAATTACTTAAAGTATATAAAGGTAATAGGTCAGTGTTCCCTCGTCACTTCACAGTTCACCTTTTGCAGACTCGGTGCATCGCGGGTTCAAAAAATGTAAAAAAAATATTCATGGAAAAATACATCGCGGATTTTCGCTGTTTCGCAGGTTTTTGCTGAAGTTTTACATTAAAAAAAAAAAATCACAAAATGTATAAAAATATATTAATAAATAATAATTCTAACAATAAAGGAATGCTATAAATGATAAAATATAAGGATTTACGGTAAATAGCGTATTTACTCGGCGGATGAATACTCACCAAAAACGGGAAGTAACACTAGAGCATCTCCAG
>JAVSBV010048454.1:0-10991 GCA_033117975.1 Parotocinclus spilosoma
AAAACTGTGCTTTTCTTTCAAAAATAAGGAAATTTCTAAGTGACCCCAAACTTTTGAACGGTAGTGTATATATATACTGCAAAATCCGGAAACATCATGTAAACCATCTAGTGACATTGACAGGAGATAAACAGTACCAATTTCAGTCCGCCTTCCAAAAAAGACTTAACCACAATACACAACATCGCTCACCCTGAAGTCCATTCATTTCTCTAATTGGACATTTTGTCATAATAACAGCAACATGGCTTATTTATGCTAATAGCCCAGCTCTGAAGTACATAATTGAAAGTGTTCATTACTGACCAACTGTTCCTCAAACAGGCTAGAAAAAAAGATCAGAACTTTCAATAAAATGGGCATGGCAGTAGCACGTATACATCTATATCAGAGTGAATTCCATTCTGTATTTATTGCATATATAATAGCTAGTCAGCATGAAGAGCATTCTGTATTTCTAACAGGAACTTTGATCTTCTTAATTTTTGGATAACTGTATCCCAGAGATAGCACTCCAGCTTTAATATTTTATCTGCTGCAGCAGTTAAGTACTCATTTCAAGAGCTAAGCTAAAATGAGTACATCCACAACCTGGCTGAAATCCGAACTGTACTTAATGACTGCAGGAGTAATCAATGTGTTACATTTGTCATTAAAAAGATAGCTCTACCATGCAATGAGTGCAATCCACTCAGGTGGATAAACCAGGCTAGATCAGGGATGATAGTGTTATATTCATTTACAATGACTGTGTATACATACAATCAATATTTCAAAAATAATTATTATATCTGATTATCCACATATACATATATATATATATATAAATAAACAAATATTCAACTGGTCATGTGCACAGTAAACGGCAATCTAGAAATCAGATTAAGTATTCTGATAAAAAGAACTGGAATTTACCCCAGTAATCAGAGTATTAATGGCATGTTTACCAGTTTAGGTCAGATTTGCCTGTCTACGCATGTGCACAGAGTGGCCAGTGGGAAAATAACATGGTTGCCAGGTCCACTTATTCTTGGACCAGGTAGGTGATTCTCAAGTGGGATCAGGCAAGCCTGGAATTAAAGTCTAAACAATTATCAAACCCTTGGCGGAGACAGACATGCAATGTATACTCAAGATAATAAAGAATTGTATTAAATTTTATTTATTTAAAAAAAGAAATCAATTTCCAAATATTTATCTGAGTCATGTAAACCCAAAGGTTACCCATCACGGATCCAACAGCCTTCTGGATCCAGTGAAGTTTGCAATTTTTCAGTTTAATCACAGTTACAAGTACCGGAATAGCAAATTGAAATAAGAGGTTGACAATTTTAGACTGTAAATGTTAAAATGTCTCCACAATCTGCCTTAAAAGACAGATCACAAAAATTATCATACTAAATACATTTCTTTACTGATAAAAGTAATAAAACGATAAAACGACAACCAAACATGTTTTTACAACCAAACTTCTATTCACTAATGCAGCTCACATTAACGCAGACAGACATGCCTAAACCAAAAGTATCCCAGAATAGGCAGGTCCTAAGGGCATGTACTGTTCTGCTTAGCAACACACAGATCTGACTAGAAAACGTGGATTATTAGCTATATGGAACACCTATGGATGTACAAAATGGGCATGCCTCAAAGAACATTATTTCTTAGGAAATATGCAACAGCAAAATTGGCATGGCTGATGGATACGTCACAAACCTGTTCAACCACCTTAAAAGGAAGTACCCCAAAAAATTTAAAAGTCAGATAGCAAAGGGACTTCCTTTGGGTGCTTAACTGAAAAAGACACTCTATATGAGGAAAAGGGTATGCATTAGAAAGATCACTCATACAGTGATGATACCTGGACAAAAAATATGAAGCCCATCAAACCAACAAGCCCTGTAAACAACTTTCATAAATGATTTGTATTTGTTACTACTTACAAAAGTGCAAATATCTTCCTAAAACCGTAATTCCATTGATGCACAAGGGGATTAAATCCAACATGATCAATGTCTGATCAGTGCTAGTTCACTTTAACTGCTGAGGTCTTGAAAGACACAATACATTATAATAAGAAATCAAATCTATCCTTAATTGCGGCCAGAAACACCCAAACAGTGTGGTCACCTTAGTAGCCAAGCAACGCCGTGGATCCCTGGGCAGAGGTGGGAGTTTAAGAGTAGAAGTTTGTCTTCGTACCTTCGTTTCATCAATGCATTTTTGGCTGTTTTACAAAACGTGATGGCGTGACGGTTAACAGTATAGCTGCACCTGTTTTTTGGGCAGTATTAGAGAACACCTAGGACATAGTGGTGCTATTTGGATTTTGTTTACCTTTTGTCAAACTGCACTATGTTAAAGGTTCCACTAGCCTAAATACTCGCTTATATTTTTATATATTTTTTAAATCATTACTTTATTTTATTACAATTTGCAAATTAACCTTAATAACAAAAGAAATGTCAAGCCCACAAAAATCAGAATAAATATGTTTATGCCAGATTGCCATTACCTAACTGGAAAGAGCGTAGATTTCTGAAAGGTGCGTACACTCAGGATTTGGCTTGGACATGGCACATGTCTAATACGAAGACTTAATTTTGCACCTAGTTAAGACAGATGTGTCTTGTGTTGCACTGCAATTCTTCACAGCAGTCAGCTAAACAAAAACAAATGACAAATTAAGTCTGTATTAGATTCCACGTGGTTCCTCCAACCAGTTCGTAAATCACTGGGAAAATAAACGCTAACAAACTGCTTATCAAATAAGAAGCGAGACCTCTCGCAGAGCCCATCTGTTGGCTTTTCCACACAATTTCCCCAAATGATATTTTCATCTGCATCCTCAGTCTAACCACCACAGCAGAGACATCAAACTCAGACAGCTGTCAGCATGAGTCACCACAAGTTGTCAAGAAAAGGCTTTTATACCAATCGGATAAATCAGATAAATCACGATGATAAAACTGACAGACAAAGCAACAGCGTTCTGGGACCGGACTTTCTGAGGTTTAATAAACAATTCTTAAGAACGGTGCATTGATATGAAATAACTTCATCAAGATGAGGACAACTTCCTCTGAAGGTCAGGTGCCAAATCCTCCACAACCCTGCCCAGGAAAAAGTGCACAAATGCATGAAAAAACGACCATGTCCATTTTATGCATCACCATTTATATTACCCCCTTTATATAGTGGCCATAAAAAGTGTCATCATACAAGTTCGCGTATCTGGGCTCTATTAAGAACCGGACCTCAGAAAACAACAGCTGTACAACAGTTTTATAATGATGCTCATCTGTTTTTTAAACAACAGCAGCTCAATAACATCATGAATCACATCTGAACAGCTCGGCTGTTTAATCAGTTCTTTGAAGAGTGCCAGACTTATCACTGCATCCTAATTAGATTCCAAGGCTGTCCAGAGCTCACGTTCTGATCCAAATATATAAAAAGCTGAAAATGCTGTTTCGCCACGTGTACACATCACTAAAAAATGGGCCAAGCCCAGAACGGCTTCGGGGAATCAGACTCATTCAAGAAAACCAATTAGTAGAAGCTTGTCTAATGCAGGCTTTGTGTTAGGAAGGTGCTGCTGAATATCTAAGCAGAATTCAGATTTTGGCAGAGTATGGAAAGTTTGATTTAGAGTGGAACAGCAGAACTGTGTGTAGTGATTAAGCACGATTCATGGTGATGCTCCAGAGAAGTGTCTTTGATAACCTCGTGAGAAGTGACTGCATCTGTGCCACAGCTAAGCATGAAGGAAGAGGCGTCACGATGCGAGAAGGCTTTCAGCTCCTGGTGAGTTGTTTTACTGTGAAAAGTCACTAAATGCTTTAGAGGACAGGGGGATATTGCAGAAAGCTACTACATCACACATGAAAAACTGTTTTTTTTTTAAAGGGGAACACCCAGACATTAGCAAGGCAAGTCCACACCTCAAAGACTTGGGTTGAAAGAAGCCCATCTGACCAGATTAAACCATACAGAGAATATATGACCTCTTCCATAATGTATTACATATTTAAATTACTTATTAACTGTTGGAAGTCTTTAAAACAAATCCAAATAATACTGACTTTGAGTTGAAGTTTGAGTCAGCAGGTTTATCCACACGTCATCATCATTAGAAATGAAGGGAACATTCTATCCAGTACAGTCGATTCCCGTTAATAGGACCACCGGTTAACGGGACCAGCCGCTTATTCGGACCAAATCCTTAAATACCGAAACAAATCCTATTATATACGTGTAATGTTATTCGCTTATTTGGACCAAAATTCCGCTTAATCGGACCAAAGAAAGTGAGAGAATAAGAATAAGAAAAATAAGCCATAAGTCGCCACCTAGCGGTCAGCGATTTATGGGAGGATTTTTGGGATCTCCCAAAGAATTTATGCAGGAAATCCGAAAAGTTGTGTTGACAAGAGCAAAACTAGCGGCAGGTGAACACGCCCACCACTTTCTTTTCCACAATGAAGCACCCAGTAGCCAGCAGCATGGTGATTAGATGCATCTTCATCTCCGCTTTTTGGCGAATTGAAGTCAAGCGTAAATACGAGTGTCCGGCAACACGCGCAAGGAATTCCATCAGAACGCTTTAGTCAGTGAACTGTATGTGTCTCGTCTCCCCTGCCAAAATGCCATGGCGGGACTTGACGCTAGCTGAAAAAAATTGATTTCCTGGATAAGATCAAGCAACAACCATCAAACACTAGTCAGCGTCGGTTGGTGGAAATTACCAGTTTGGCAAAGACGACAATTGCGTGTTTCAATAAACAAAGTTTGTAAGCAACAGTAGTTCTCGTTTGTACATTTGCTATACGTGTAAATCCCACAATAAAGATTTAATAAACATTTAATATGTTACATAGCACGTCCCGTCTTATAACATAGGACATGTTCGTTTAATCAGACCAGCCGGTTATTATTACCAAAGTGATCGCGTCCCGATGTGGTCCCATTAACCGGAATCGACTGTACTTTAAGGACATTTCATACTGTTATTTTTTGTTAAGACCATAAAAAGCTTAACGTGTTTTCCATTCTAATCTTGTCCGCTTTTAGATATTTGTTTGAGATCAAGTTCATCAGGCTAACCCCATAACCCTATTTTGTCCTTGTTAGAATCATGTATTAAACCATAGAGATATTATTTGGTCTCAAGATTAAACAGAAACTAACTGCGGAATTATTTTTAACTGCTCATGATCTATTTGAAGGCATTAATGCTGAGTGGAAAAAATGGACTTCCTTGTAAGTTCAGCCACACAGCCTCAACATTTAAATAAATGAAGGGAAAACACTATCATGAAGACGTTTTCTAGCTCAATGATTTGTTGTTAAGACCATTAACAGCTTAATGTTGTGCTATTTTGGGCTTGGTCTTTTCATGTATTTATTTATTTATGCTTGTGTCTAATTGTGGGGTTTAAAGTGAACGCTGGAGCGACTTGCTGCTTTAAATTTGGCCCGCTCTTTCATGAGCTTTGGCTTATCAAACTATTAATGTATTGGGTTTTACTGTGCATATGTAATTTTACAATTTTTGTCATCTACCTCTACCTCCACCTTTCTCCTTACCAAGTTGCTTGCACTTATAATGTCTACTGGTTTGATGCATATCTAGTCTATTCTTCTTTGGCTTCAACCTGTGAGCGGTCCACTCCAGTATTCGGCTGTAGAGCTTCTTCGGCTTCTTGTCTGTGCCTGCGTCTGCACCAGCTGCACTACTCTACCACTCAGATATAAATTGTCTGGATCGTTGGATCCATCGCGGATCACATCGGAATAACCAAGAGGATGCTTAAATCTATTTTTGTTATTTATTTTGAATATTATTACTGATTTAAATTGTATTATTGATTTAAATGTAATTGTTAACTTGTTAATTTTACAATTACTACAACTTACTAATGAACTTAACATCTAGGCCACTTATGGAGGATGAGTTACTTATTGAGTCATGGTCCTCCCAAGGTTTCTTTCTTCTTTATTCAGGGAGTTTTTCCTTTTCACTGTTGCCCTAGGCTTTTTTGCAATAATATAATATTGTAAAGCTTTAAGACAATGCACCATTGTAAAAAGCGCTATATAAATAAACGTGACTAAATATTGACTTTGCACAAAACTGGCTGATTTGTTAATCGTGGTGTGCTGGTCAATGTGCGTTGCTTGGCTGCAACTCTTACCAACTGTGATAACATCATTATCAACTTCTGTCTGCTTAACATCCTCTCTCTTACGACCAAGGGTCATCTCAAGCAGGATCTACTCATTGACCATAAGCTTGACTTTCTTTGTTTAACAGAGACATGGCAGCAACCCAATGATTTTTTTTTCCATCTTAACGAATCAACTCTGCCAGGATTTGTGTATATCTGTAAGCCTTGTGAAGAAGTTTTTGCTTCTTATGCTTCTTTTGAGTTGACTGTGTGTTAGCTGCCTGGCCCCAGTCCTACCCTAATTGATACAGAGTATCGTTCGCCTAAAGTCGGTAATGACTTTTTGACTTTGCTGCTTTGCTTTTGCTACACTTTCTTTGAATAACATGATTATTAAGTGCTGGGTGAATTTAATATTCACATGGACAATATTAATAATCATCTTACCAAAGATTTCACATCCGGCCATCAGTTAGATCCACTCCCACTGTTTTAGCTAAAGCTCGTCTCCCTAGCTTGGTTCCTCTCATCTCTGCTATTATTCATTTTTCTCTTTCCACTGGTGCTGTGCTTGTGTCATAAAAAAAAACTGCTGTAGTTGTTCTAATAAAAAGTATGGTGTATCCAACTAATTTGATAGTTAATCTTCGTCCAAATTCAAATCTACCTTATTTTTACCTTATATCTACCTTACCTTATTTTCTTCATACTCATTTGTCTCATAATAACCTGTATGTGCAGTTTTAGTTCGGGTTTTGCCCTCTTCATAGAATTGAAAGTGAACTAATAAAAAAAAAAACACAAATGATCTACTTATGGATGCTGATTTTGGTTCTTTTCATTCTCAGTGCTGCATTTGATACGGTCTGTCATACCACTCTTAAATAGGCTATCCTCCATTTGTATTATGCAGATTCCACTGAAATGGTTTTAATCATATATTTATTGCCATAATCAGTTCATCCAGCATAAGACCTTCTCCTCTCAGGTTTGCCCTGTTACATCTGGAGTGCCACAGGGCTCAGTCCTTGGGCCTCTTCTTTTTTTATTTATCTTCTTCCACGTGGTAACATTTTTCAAGTTTAATTTTCACTGCTATGTAGTTGATATTTGTATAGTAGACCTATATCGATAGTAGATGTAGTTCTAATAAACACATTTCTGATTTCCCTCCTTTTATTACTGATTGTTTACCAGAAATTACGTCTTGGTAAACCTTACACTTCCTTAAATCAAATAGTGATAAGATGGGGATTATTCTGATTGGTACTAAATCAACTTAATCCACACTTGACATCTTTGGCTGTTGGTAAATGTTCTGTTTCCCCCTCCTCAGAATAAAAGTCTGGGTTTATCACTGACTGTACATTATCTTTCCATTCTCATATAAACTTCTTTACCCAATCCTCTTATTTCCATTTGCGTAATATCAATCGCCTTCACTCCTTCCTGACTCCTCACACCACTGCTATTTAAATTCATAGTTTAGTCACTTCTTGCTTAGATTAATGTAACACACTCCTCTTTGTGCTCCCCACCAAATATCTTCAAAAGCTCCAACTGGTCCAGAGTTCAACTGCCCATATTAGCAGTAAAATCCCCTCAATGCAACATATCACAACTGTCTTGCAAGAGCTCCATTGGCTTCCAGTCAAGTCTCGCATTGCATACAAAATTCTCCTGTTGACATTTAAGGCAATTCATAATCTTGCTCACCATATCTCTTTAATCTCCTTTAGGATGTTATTCAATTTCGCTCCCTTAGGTCTTTGACTTCTATCCATCTGGCTGTTCCACCTGTTCAACTTGTTAACATGGGAAGCAGGGCTTTAAGTAGCTTTTTTTTTTTTAACTCATTTACACCGGCTATCAGAAATGCACAACCACTTTCCCAATTAAAGTCTGTGCCTAAAACACATGTATTAGTTTTTAACTGTATTGATTTATTTTTACCTATTTAATATAGTACATCGCATTGTTAATTTGTATTTTTTGTAATGCTGTCCTTGAGTGAAGGAAAGGGGCCATGATACATAAAAATTATATAAAAAATGGACTATTATTATTATTATTATTTTGGGTTTTTTTTTTTTTATATCCTGTGGAATGGAACATACAAATGGTAAATGTTTACTGACTGCCACAACAGCCACATAATGAAAAGGTACAGAACATGTAGGAAAACCCCTAACAGTTTCTCAAATCCATTTTTTATTGCTTAGTCTGCATATGAGATTATTTGATCCATGACTAAACATTTTGAGTTTAAGCCAATGAGAAACACTGTGCAGACTCAGCAACACACCAAAGCCTGTAAAACTGTATAGAATGTTAATGTGTGTGTGTGTGTGTGTAAAATGAATACACTCATTATCCATTTGATCTGTTCCACTTGCCATATAGTTGCACTTTATAGTTCTACAATTACATGCTATAGTCCATCCGTTTCTCTACATATTTTTAGCCACCATTACTATGTTCTCTTTTGTTCTCTAATGATCATCGCTCTCATTTGGTTAGTGTGAGATGTGGGAAAATCGGACACAGCAGTGCTGCTGGAGTTTTTAAAACCTGTATCAAACCTGGACTGAAACTATTTCAAAACTGTCCTGCCATCAACATCCTGCAGGCAGCACCCTGTGAGCACTGACAAAGGATTACAGAATGACTTACAACAGGTGAGCTGTTGTCTCTGACTTTACATCCACAATGTGAACATTCACTGGGCAGTGAGTAAACAGTGTTGTAAAACTCCAGCAGCACTGCTGCGTTTGATCTACTCATAACAGCACAACACATTTAATAATACTAATAATTAATAATAATTAATAACACACATAATAATAATAATAATAATAATAATAATAATAACAACAATAACATAAATGATACTGCCTCCAGCTACTAATATAGAGCAACAAAACTTTATAGGGGTTTTATTTCTGTTCATTTTATAACAACAAACAATGTCCATGCCAGTAAATTTTATTGTAATTAGTTAATTTTCAGTTGTTTGGACTGTACTTCGGTTCTGTACTGCCCTTGTAATTTCCCACTCCTCCGCCAGCCTTCCTTGTGGCTTTTGTACGTAGACATAACACACACCTTGCCCATATTACTTGATATTTTAGGTCAGCTCACAACAAAGTGTGCAAAGTAATGTTCTACAAATTCTGTGATGTAAACTGCACAGGTAAATCTCTACCAATACACGTTTTTCTACCACCACACTGTATTTACATGTATTTTTGGGTCAGTACATTCAGTCTAGGCGGTCAAACTTTGTGTATTATTAACTGCATTAATCATTGTATTTTTATTTCAATTATTAACTATTTGTAATGACTTGTATAACAATGGGATATTTGGTGCAACTTATCTACTATTATTAAAACTAGCTGTAGATGGCAAATATAACCACAGTTAACAGTTTAAACAGAAGTTTTCTTCTGTTCTAAAACATGCATTTGTGATCCATTTTTTTCTGCAAGTATGCAAATCATACAGACAGAATCTTCAATGGCAAGAAACCTTAACAGAAAAGACAATTAAATCATAATTATCTACATGCCAATTATTTGTCAGTGACATTTCCATAATGATGACGTGCCTCCTGGGTGGGTAAAATCTCATTTTTAACTATAAGTACAATGCATTTTTCATCAGTGACATCCAAGCACATCAATACAAACTGAACCAATAGGGATTTGTGATAAGCCTGGATTCCAGCTCTATGGGCGCTTTGGTAATCAATACTCATTTCAGTTGTCATATTCATATATTACCCACATGTCACAGTTCAAGATACACACAGAACACTCAATATAGCACCAAAGCTAATTACATAATGTCCAAGCATGATGTATGTCTGGGCTCCGTATGGATTAGTGGCTTGCAAGACACTAAACTAGTGCTGTGATAGACTTGTGAGCCTATATTTATATATATTTACAAAATATTAAGCTTAAATCCAAGGTGATTGGGTGATGTTTGCTTTCCACAGATGCAATTTCCTACAAGTTTACAGTTTTTGTCTATTTAGCATATGTATTTATTATTACACATGTATTTTTTCTTTTATAGAATATTTTTATAGAATATTTTACACATAAAAGGAGGTCCAAGTAGGTTGATTCCTAAGTGAGTTTAAACAGATCATTCACTTATTTTTCTGGTAAATTTGCTTATATCTTACATAAAAAATCAAGGTTGTCTAAAGAGGTTGAGTCCGTTTTCGGGTTTGGTGCATCCGAAGTTGTTTCTTCATCACAGTTTTCCCTTGTCTCTGTTGCCCTATGCTTGTTTAATTACAACTGGGTGTCTCTAAAATGCACAGTAAAATACTATAAAATGTCTTGACTTTTTGGGTGATACATCACTCACTAATAATGTTGGATATCAGACAGAGTATCTCACAAAAGTGAGTATACCCCTCACATTTGTGTAAATATTTTATTATATCTTTTCATGGGTCAACACTGAAGATATGACACTTTGATACAATGTAAAGTAGTCAGTCTACAACTTGTTCAACAGGACAATTTGCTGTACCCTCAAAATTACTCACAAAGCCATTAATGTCTAAACTTCTGGCAACAAAAGTGACAACATTGTGCTTTATTAGCCATTTTCCATCCCCAGTATCACATGACTTGTTAGTGTTAAAAGGTCTCAGATGTGAATGGGGAGCTTGTGAGTTAAATTTGCTGTTATCGCTCTTGCACTCTCTAATGTCTTTACTCTCTTTCTTCCTACAATTTTAGGGAGTTTTTCCTTGCCACTGTCGCCCTAGGCTTGCTCAACTTGGGACTGGCCTTTTAG
>JAVSBV010048465.1:0-10991 GCA_033117975.1 Parotocinclus spilosoma
GTAAATCGTACAATAAAGGTTTAATAAACATTTAATATGTTACATAGCACGTCTCGTCTTGTAACATAGGGCATGTTTGTTTAATCGGACTAGCCGGTTATTAGGACCAAAAAGATTGCGTCCTGATGTGGTCCGATTAACCGGATTCTACTGTATATTGTATGTAGCATGTTACATTCATCTACAGTTGGGCACTAACACAGCTCCGGTTTTATAATAAAGTGTTAAAAATGTTATGTAATTTATGGAATAATGTATTGAAAAACAAAGCTCCTGCTCAGCCCAGTCTGCTAGCTGCTGCCCAGATGCCCAGCAGATGTTCTCTTGGTAGATAATATGCGGTTGTAAGCATATCAAGGATATTGTCAAGGGTGACACAGACCAACTGCATGTTTCTTTATAAAGAGTGTATTAGTATTAGTCTTTTTTTAATTTAATAAAGTAGAGCACATAAAAAATGTTTTAAGTACTTTCATTAAGGCATATCATGAAAGTATTGTATTATAATATCGGCCACCCATAGTATCTGTATGAATTACTGTTACTACGTTAAGCAGCTGTGTGTCCTCCATGATAGGCTCTCACAATCATGAAATATAAGTCGTTGTCATGTAAATAATTGTAATTAACGATTTAATTGTCTGTTCATTTGAACTGCAACTAATGCAGTACAAGCCTAAAATGACTAAACAGCCATGTTGCCAATCCTTGAAAAAATGTGTCGCATTAGATGATTGATTGGCCGGATTAATACTGGTGATTGTGTTGTGCCGGAGCAAAGAGAAATGTTACCAGAGGAAACACTGTACATGTTCTGCTTCATAGGCTTGTCTGGGCTTTTCGATGCTGGGCTGCACCACGCAAGTCCTTCAGGCCCGGATGCGTCTGTAATGAACTTGATCTCAGCTCTGGAGTCCAGGGGTCCACAGCCACCACCTTCTGCCTCTTCTCTTCTCTCCCAGTTCCGCACCCCATCCTGGCAGACTGGTAAATTCTGGTTTTATTGAATTTGGTTTTAAATCACTCATAGCTAGGGGTGTGCAGTATTGACAAAACAATTATTGATTGTTTTCTGTGATTTCAGTAACAATTATTAACAACTTTCTAAAATGGTGGGTCTGTGCGTCTGGGTCTGTGCGTCTGGGTCTGTGCGTCTGGGTCTGTGCGTCTGGGTCTGTGGGTCTTTATTTGTTTGCATTTAATTATTTTTCACTAGGCTTATGTATTTGAGGTTGGTCTCAGGGCACACACACGCACACACACACACACACACGAATGTACGTGCGTGCGTGCGTGTGTGTGATTCAAATTCAGATTTATTGATATAGCGCATTTTACAACAAAGCATTGTCTCAAAGCAGCTTTACAATATTATATTATCTTAAAAGGCCAATCTTAAGTTGAGCAAACCTAGGGCGACAGTGGAAAGGAAAAACAGTGGTAGGAAGAAACCTCGGGAGGACCAAGACTCAACAGGGGACCCATTCTCCGTGGGTGGCCTAGATGTTAATTAAATAAATACTTAAAAGTATATTAAATTATAGCAAAATTAGGTAAATCATTTTTAGTCAATAGCAAATTAATGATTTAAATTAGTAATAAAATAAATAAACTACATTATAAAACAAAATGGATTGTAAAGTGAGTCTTCAGTGGGAGGTCCTTGGAGGCACATCGTCTCCTAATGTCCAACTGATGGAGTTACTGCAATCTGGTGACTTTGGTTTCTGTTGATGAAGACCAGTAGAGTGATGCTGAGCTGGAAGAACATCTAAGCGCGTGGTGCTGGAACTGGTACCAGAACATCAGCTCTGAGAGAAAAGAGAAAATGTAGTTATTGATGGGTTAGGAGCACAGAGTTTATTATCCATTACTGATGCCATGTGCAGCATGAAAACTCCGGCAGCACTACTATAGCAGCATAGCTAAATCTGTCACCTGGCAGATGATTCAGGTCCATCACATCACAGACCAATCGACTGAGAAAAAGCTTCTACCCTTCCTACCCTATGCTGCCTGCACTATATTGCACTACTGTATCTTGGTGTGTCATGATATTGTGTTTTATTGTATGTATGTGTGTGTTATTGCACCAGTAGGACTGCTTAAATGTCACTTTAGTGTGCTCAGAGTAGTGACAATAAAGAATCTTGACTCTTGAATCAAGAAAAATGAGCTAACATTGTCCAACGAATCTGGCAGATATGTTAGAAATGTAAGTAGAAAAAGACAGGGAACGTAAATATTACAATTTAAAGATTCAAAAGCGGCTCATAGAAAGAGTTTAGGAACCATCTGAATCACATTCGGAAAAGGAAATGCAATCATGTAGACTATTATTCGCTTTTCACATTGCATACACAATTCAAACCAAGCTCACACACTGTATTATGATAAATTACACTTTGTGATTTTTTTTTTCCCAAAAAGTACACAAGGTTTTGCACTCAAGTGTAAATTGAGTTTGTTTTCACATTGTTGCATATCAACAGTGATATATTTACATAGAAACTGCTCCGTCCCTGCCTTCCTTTCCCTTTGAAACGCCGCAGTCTCACCATCTTTCCAGCTCTGTAAGTAAAGAGAAACTGTAATGGATAGCATTCATTAAGCCAAATTACCCGTGGTTAATTGCTTCGGTGAAGTCTTGGCTCTGGGGAGCAGTCCCACAGCTGAGAGGAGCACCATCCTCTTGGCCAGGCAGCAAAACAATCAGTTGACGTGTCTGAGGGCAAACGGACAGGAATTGTTATTCATCTAGAAAACCGCCATTCAACTACATCAGCATAGTCAGAAGTGGAAAGGAATAATTCCACAACCAGTGTGGGAATGCAGTAAAAAAAAAAAAAAAAAAGTCTTGCGAGTCTGTTTTTCCACACTTAAGCCTGGAGCCATGGATGTGAGGAGAGGAAGTGTTTGTATCTCAGTAGACGTTGCCTTCCCACAAGGCCAGTGAATTCTATAAGCACAAAGACATACAGTATAACACCACAGTGCATCAGTTATTGTTCAGGATTCCAGCAACAGACCTTGCATCGTTTGATACCTCACCTATATCATTACAATTGACTGCTACATTTGCAGATATATTTCCAAAAATGTTTCACGCAATCCAGATCAAGATCAGATTTTCCAAAATAACATTTCTTAAATTTACAGACAATGCAATGATTGGCATGATGATGTCACACACATGGACTGTCCTGCAAATTCCCCAGATGTGAATTCTCTGAAAATCTGTGGGCCCACCTGGAGTAAGATGAGTACAAATACATTTACAAAATCTGCATTCACAAAATCTGGCGAAACTTTGCAATTCTATGATACAAGAGTGGTTGAATGTGAATGTCGTTTAAATCCAGTCACTTATATATAATATATTACTTTTTTTAAAGTGCTACTTGAGCTACTGATGTTTCTGAGCAAAAAATGTGAATGAGCCCCAAAGCATTTACATTTAAACTACTCTACTTACTCCAGGGGGATAAATGAGGCTTACTGATGCTCTGAATCATTTAAATCAATCAGTTAAAAAATGATTACCTTACCCTATCTGAGAGATTGCCTGAGGAAAAACAACAAAAACTCAATACAAATACAACAGGAACATTTACACTGCTCACAAAAATAAGAGGATATTACAAAATGAATATAAAGAGGATCCCATAAGAACTGCTGGATAATCTGATCCTGTCCATGTCCCATCACTGTTAAGGTGTTTTGACACTCTTGGGTGACCATTCACTCTACTGAACAGTCAATGTGGGGGCACTCTGGTCCAGTTTAAAATGCTTCTGTTCACCACCATAAATATATCACTTACTACTCAATCACCACAATTGAGTTTGTATCTACGCATTTACGTACCAGTAATCAAATATCTTTGATAAATTTCTTTGACTTTTAATTTGGTAATCTTGTTTAATGAATTAAAATTAGTTTCTCGTTCTTTTACTCGCTTCATATTTATTTTGAAATATCCCTTTATTTTTGTGCATATTCTCTTTCTTAAACCTCTAAAGATTACTGGCTGTTATTTACTGTTAATTTAGTATTTATTTTAAGCGTAACACAAAAGTAATGAATAATAAGAATATGTAAAGTATTACTTTTTTTTTTTAATTGAAATTACTCAGCACTGTTTTGAACTTTGTTCTGTCCTCCCTTTGTGACCCTTGCAACAGAGGGTGGGAGCAGCTGCAAGGCTCGAACCCAATTTAACGTCAAATCAACCATTTCCTCCCGTGATAAGGAGGTACTGAATAGCTTAATGTACATTTTGTGATGTAAGGAGGGAAGAAAGAGACATCCAGGACAGGAGCCCTGTTTTACCCATCAACCCTACCAAAGCATTATAAACTGAGCCATCACCAGCACTGGACAAGAATCCCTGCTCATTTTTTCTTTTCCAATCGCCCTGGGCACTGCCATCTTTAATTTGTGGAGCTTTTGCTAACTGGAACATAATGTGAGCCAGAGAAATGATCTGCCCAACTGAAGGGGCTTATTATAACCCAAGCTCTTTAATGTGTAAACCTGGAAAGCTGACCAAAAACTGACATGATAAACGCAAAGTTTAAATGCAAGTCTTTAATGGAACACACTGTAATTACTACCATTTGACCACTAGGGCTACCAGGTACAAACTAAAAGAGAATGCTACCCTTTGATCAAGTCTTATTAATATCAATAGTGCTTTTTACAATGTAGCATTTTCTCAACGCAGCTTTACAAGGCCAGTCTGAGTCCAAATTGAGCAATCCAAGGGCGACAGTGGAAAGGAAAAACTCCCTAAATGTTGCAATGAATATGCTTGGGAGGACCAAAACTCAAAAAGTGGGCCATCCTGAAAAGTTTGGTCTGATATTAGCAAATGTGCTTCATATGAGATCAACACCATATTTTCTAAATTATGTTTGTTAAGCCTGAAGCACCAAATTCCAAAGCCACCTGCACATAAAGGTGTCCATGAAGGTCCCTGGCTGAATCTGAGAATGTTGAACAGACATAGACTTTCCTGATCGGACAGGCAGCCGTGACGAAGAGATCTAAATCTCAAAATTCAGCACATGAAAAAGAAAGCTACAGATGGCCAGCCCCATGTGGCAGAACCTGATACTCCCTGGGTGGCGTCTAGCAGAGAAGAGGCCTAAATCAGGCCAGCTCATTAAGATCACCGCTCCTCAGCCACGTTGGTTTAGTCATACCTGGTTTCTAAAGACTTTTGACTGCGCCCCCCCCCTCCCTTTTAAGCTTCCTGTCAAAATCATGAATTTCCTGTCTGGTTCTCTGTTTTTTTCCCCCAGACATTAACAGTGGCAAGCAGGTGTGCAGGTGCTAGTGCCTTTACCGCACTTTGCATGCTAATGTGAACGCAAAGACATTTGTCTAACATTTAGCCTCGGGGTGAATTCGGGGTCAAAAGGAAAGCTCAAGCAAAAATAATTAATCATTTTCTTGGGTGCTAGTGGTGACAATGGAGAAGAATGCGTATTTCGTACAAACCAGTTGTGGACCGTGACAGGTCTGTGTGATTGATATATGGATGTCCAGTGTTTAGCGGTGCATTGGTAACAGTGGGAGGCCGAGAGGCTTAGCAGAGTTTCTTTGGATCTCAGTGGAGTTGCGTGACAGTGGATCGACTCTCTTATCCTCAGTGAATTCCATTCTGAAGTATATTGCTCTTGTGGTTTCCGATGGTTTCTGAAGTTCTTGGAGCAGGCTTTTGATTTATGATCTCAGATGTAGATTCTTCACAGTGATGCTACACCGAGATCAACTCGGAGGATCCAGGAGCTTTTGACAGCATGTGTACATGAAGTGGTTAATTCAATAAGCTCACTGTATATTACTGAATTATGAAAGGATATGGTGTGGGAATAATGAACTGGCTGGCTAGGGTTACCAGTGGTTATTGGGATTATCATGTGCTAGGTCATAAACGAGCAATCTAGGCAACGTTGTCATGCGAATCGTCAGCGCTGTCACCTCACTACTCCAAAGATCCCCTCTTTAATTTCTGGGAGGGTGTGCAGTTTGTATGTTCTCCCTATGTCTGTGTGGGTTTTCTCTGGGTAGCCAGGGTTTTCCCTTTGTTCAACTTCCAAAATGAATCTTCTTTGATATTGGTTTTAAAACCTATTGAACATGTTCTTCAGCCCATATCTCGACATATGTAGTGACTAGACGATCTGTGATGCCTGAACCTGCAGCAGTTTCTCCAAAAGCCTGATTTCTTTAACAAATACGTTAAACAAGTTAAACGTTGGGGATCATTGTTTAACGTTAAACGTTAAACAAGTTATGGCTTACCAAATACGTAAAATAAGTTATGGCTGGGCTGCTTCAAACCTCCCGTATTTCATCCTCGATTTGTTCCTCCCTGCAGCCAGGAGTATATCTACCCATTAGCTGATACACTCCCTTTAATTTACTCCTCATGAATGCAAGTTCCTCGGTTTACTGTGGTCAGCTCTCTTCTCATTTTCCCGCCCGCACACTTGGTGACTCAGTGCATCGATACCACATCCCTGTGCTTTAATTTACAGGATAAACAATCGCATCATTCCGAAAAAGAACGAGAACAAAATGCACCCAAAATAAAGTGAACTCCTTTGCACTTGCATTTATCACCAGGGAGAGCCTCATATAGAAACGGGTTGGAATTTGAAAGTAAGACATGGAAAGGATTCGGGACAGCGTTCTGTCTTTTGCTCAGCGTTAAATCTGTTCTGCTCAAACTATTCCTGATGGACTGAAACCGCGGTGGATTGTCAGAGTACAGTCAGGTCCAGGGGAACTGGTGATTTTGAGAAAGATGAAAAAATTTGAGTTAGAGAGATCTGTTTAACTGAGGTCAATTTATTACTTTGTCAATTCATACCATTTTCCTAGATTTTTATCTAAACCTGACAACCTGGGGCTACAGAAGTTACGATAAGACAGTATAATTAAACAAACACATTACAGAGTCTCTCCACATCTAGATCCACATCTTCAAACTCCTTTCTTTTGGAATCTCCTTCTGAGCTCAGGCATCATTAGATGCTCTGTCTTCATTCTGCCATCACTGTACCATTTTGAATTAATGTGAATTGACCCAACGATATCCCACTTGTAGCTTCTTGGCAGGGGCAGTCAGATTTAATTTAAAATGCTATTTAATGTATTAGAAGATTCAATATACCCTTACAATGTTTTTTGGGAAAAAGACATCACAGATCTTCCATAATTAACAGTAGGAACCTCAATCTACCGTTACTATCAAGATAGCTTTTAAAGAAATGTTTTTGCTAATGTAATCACATGACTCAGAGGTGTTTCTGGCACACCTGTCGTACTGAGGCACCCATAGAACTTAGAGGGGCACAGCTTAATATTACTGTTTACCAACCAGTTGTAGGGGTACAACTGTGCCTAAAATGAGCCTGTGTAACAGTAAATACTGTGGATTAGGAGATTCAACAATAAAAAGAGTGTGTCCTGTAGTTCTGCTGATATAACAGACTTTTTACCAATGTGTTTTTAGTGGGGCACCTCGACATTTAGTTGTACCAAGTCATACAGTCTTACAGTCCAAGCAATTGGACTACAATAACCTTTAGGCCATCGTAGTTCAAACAGTCACAAACTCTGGACTTCAATCCCTGTGTGTTTGTAGGTTACTTAAGAAATAAAGCTACAATGAAATTTACATTTACAGCATTTAGTAGACACCCTTATCCAGAGCGACTTACAATTAATACAGTTTTACAATCCAAGCAATTGCGGGTTAAGGGCCTTGCTCAGGGACCCAACTGTGGCAGAGGTGGGATTTGAACACTGGACCTTCTGGTCCATAGTCCAGTGCCTTAGCCACTAGGCTACCACAGTCCTTTGTCCAATTCTTACTTCTAACATCTAAGCAGGTCCCTTTCTGAGTCTTGGTCCTCCTAAGGAGTTTTTTCTTGCCGCCATATACATTTATGTCATTTATCCCTTTTCCAGAGTGACTTACAATTACCACAGTCTTACAATTGTAAGACTTGCTCAGTGACCCAACTGAAGTAGAGGTGGGATTAGAACCCTGGACCTTCTGGTCCATAGTCCAGTACCTTAAAATTCAAAATCAAATCCATCTTATTACCAGATACAAGACTTTAAGTTAAGTAATTTCTTACCAGTGATGTCATAAAGCACATTGAAATATTTTTCGTATTCTCTCTGACGCAGTTGGTAGAGTCAGTTGCTAGAATGGCAGTGCCAGAGGACCTGCACTCAATTCCAGGTGAAAATGTGGTAAACCATGGAGACAAATGGCCTAAGAAAAATGGCCCAGTGCCTTAACCTGTAAGGGAGCCTAAATTCCCATTGGTGTCCTGTAATTGAAGATGTGAGAGTGTGACAGGGCTCCTACACCACACTGACATGGCCTGAGGCATTGTGTGCAATCATCTCGCTATCATAAACACTCTGGTTTAGATTGGTTCAGACCCACTGCGATAAACAGGAGGCAGACACATACGGCATGTGTGTATATGCGGGTGTTTATATGTGTGAGAGAGAGTGTGTGTGTGTCTGTGTGATAGGCCCTGCCTAGGCTGGTAATTCCTTTTGTGTATTTTCTTCTGTCTGAACACGAGGAAGGGAATGACTCGGGCTCGACGCAATTACGCTTCTCTAACGCGTTGCGTAAACATTTCGACTCCCAGTGCCTTGGTATTTATCGCTGCACACTTCCTACAGTAATGGTGGCCATATTTCTCTGATAAAAAGGGCTTGATGTGGAGGAGAAGGAAGAGGACGTAGGATGTGCTTTGCATGCAAGGCAGCGCTACACACTGTTATTCTTCACTCCGTGTTTGATGGCTTGGAGGTTTGCCAAGGAGGTTGTGTGTGTTTATAGTGTCAAATGTGTACCACATGTGGACTCAGGTCTGCTCTTTCGCCTACTTCCTCTCTCTCTCTCTCTCTCTCTCTCTCTCTCTCTCTCTCTCTTTTCATTTCTCTTTCTCAGTAGACCCCCCCCCCTCCAACATAGTGCCTGGGGTCTACAGGAATGGTCAGGTTGTGATGGTGTCACCCTCAGTAATGCCATGCACCTGCTTCTACAGTCAAACACATATGCAGTACTGTAACACTGTACTGTTTGCAGTATTAATACTTAATCTCTGTTTACCTGATTTGTTGTGCATGTATGGTTACAACAATTATCCAAAGGTTGATGGAAACTCACTATAAAGCGATAATAATGCAATTTAAATTGTGTGACTATGTAAAGCTAACCCAAAAGTACTGTAACAAGCCATTCAAGTTGCTTGTGCCTCAATTTTTTTTATATTCATTCACTGCCCCCCCCCCCCCCACACACACACACACACATAGAAACCTAGAACCTAGAACCTAGTTCTTTAATGTGAGTAAGAATTGCACAAGTTGGAATCATCTTAAACATCTTAAAAGAAGGATCACACAAAGATATGACTTCTAATTTACTGCATTAACAACTGACCATAAACCCCCTCATTATAATATTGTTTTCTTAATGCAGGTAAAAGTGGTGATGTCATTATTTGTGCTAATCAGGCATATGATGCAGATGCAGTAATTACAGATTGGCTGCAGTTAAGAAAAGGAAATTGGCTCAAGCAAATTCAGAAATGTTTACGTTTCAACTAAAAAGTGTAATTATTATAATTAAAGCAAACATCCTCTTTTACCCCCACTTTTCCTGGTCAGGGTCGAGGGGGAGGATAACTTGGAATCCAGCGGGCACAGGCAGAGGTACACCCAGCATTGGCTCAAGTTCGTTGCAGGACTGCGTGAGTACACTTGAACCCAGCGCAGGATTCAAACCCATATCCTCTAGGAGTTGGCTTTTACCACCAGGGCACCTGAGATGCAATATTATAGAGACACTGCTCAGTTTCTTCGCTTGGTTACTGATTTTGAACCTGATACATTTGATTATTTTGTAATAATGTCATATTTTAAATTAATATTTCCCTCATGAGTGAGGTTTTTCATTAATTGTTATATATAGTCTTTTATAGTCATTGCACAGACTCCTACACAATAAATATGACAGTGCTTTAAAGTCCTTTAAAGTATTCAAATAACAACAACAAACTGGACAAGGATGCCATCACAATAGTATGAACATAAATTAAACAATTAAATTAATATTATATTACATTAATTGTGCATTCTTATATAATACAAATGTCGAACATAAGCAGCAGTTAACAATTATTTTCCTCTCTTTTAACTACGGTTTCTCTATCTAACTATCTGACAGGGAAAAGGCTTCATGACTTTGTCCAGGCAACGCACATAAATACACAAATGATAACTAGTGTTATTGATGTTTAAGCAATTTGTTGAAATTTGTAACATCTGTGGCCTTCCAGTCGAACTGGTAATAGAAAATGACTGCAGGAAGTGGAAGTGAAACAAGTTGCTTAAAAGCTGCCATAAAACAGTATAATAGCAATAATATAATACATTTGAAGGGATCTAGCCACATTCGACCACAAACATTAAGGATTAAAGTCTGTTTAGAACAAACCGCTAGAAGAAAAGAAGCAAACTGTTTTTATGTATTTCACTGTATATTCATATTTTATATATACATAAAAAATAAAAACAGGTATACACCATTTAACATCCATTTGATTAATGCCTGTTTGCTTTAAAAAAAAAAAAATAGTTCTCAAAAATAAATTATAATAATGTAGATGATTAAAATGTGTTTTTTTTTTTTCTGGATGTTTCAGCCGTAAACTACTGGTCACCACAACAGCCAAAAATGTTGCACATCCACGAGCAAAGGTGGGAGTTAAAGACTAGAAGTATGTCATTTGCGGGGGTGTTTGTTTAACTACCTTAGGCCAGACTTTTTTTTATTGCTTTTTTCATGGATCCGCCGACAATCATGTTTAAAGAATACGCGGATCCACCGCAGTACTAATGGTTGAAATAAATAAAAAATAAAAAATAAATAATATATTTAT
>JAVSBV010048486.1:0-10991 GCA_033117975.1 Parotocinclus spilosoma
ACATAAAAATCATTAGGGAATGACTCATTTCATTTCAGAAACAAACAACTTTTGAAAATTTGTTGACCAGTGTAATACACTGTCCATATGAGTAGCTTCTAAGGCAAAGCCTAATTAAGATCCACTGGCGATTTGTGGGAGACCACAAATTTTAGATACTATCTTCAAGCTCTATAGTACCCTCATTCTGGGTTATATGCTTGCAGTTTTAATTGGCTACACATGGCACACTTTTTTGCAACAGTATTTTATGCGTTCTTCTGCGTTCCAACCTAATAGCTTTTCTGTACCTCATTGCTGGAAAATGGTAAAATCCTGCATATGTGGCATCCTGGTGCTGCAGTGTTTAGTAGAGACAGAAAAAGAAATAGAGGAGTTTAAAGTGTTCCTTGTTAGAGAAAAATATGCATGAAATTCATCTAGAGATTCATTATAGAAAGGGATGTGTCTTTATGTGGGTGTAAAGAGAAAATATCAAAAGAGCAAGAGAGTAAAGGATGTCATTGTAGGGAGACATTTAAAACAGTATCTGTCTTCAGATACTAATGCCTGCTAAACATTTGAATTCATTTAAAATATTGTACATTTTGTTTGAGGGGTCTAGCAGAGCACTATATTCTGTCTGGACTGTTATAATGAAAATTATTTCAAATTAATACCCTGGAAAATTTTAAGGCAACCAGGGTCTCTCAACCATCAACCAAGCTTTTATTTATGCATGTAATGAATGGGGAAAAAAAACCCTTCGTATCCGCACAAATTTACCACCACATCTGTGGCACACCAATTTATTCTCATTCTCATGTCCTATTCATGAAGCAGCTGCCGGTGGGAGCCACATTTTTAATCAGATTTGTTTTATTGGAGAGCGTTTTAATCAGAACAGAACCTGGACAGGCATCACCCATTACCAAAGGGTTACCAAGGAAACCCCTGATGTTCAAGATAATTCCCTCAAGACAAGTTTGTGCCACTTGGACTGACTGTATATTTACTAAATGTCTAATCTAATCTGATCTAGTCTACTGTCTAGTAAAACTGCATTTTCATTTGTTATTTTTTACCACAAATGCAAATACAAACAGAATATTACAGCTAGCTAGATGTGAGAATATTCCGTGTAGACCCAAGTCAGTGTGACAGTTTGGTTCATGATTGAAAAAAAGAAAATTGGGTCTGTACTTGATTTTTTTAATTTTACAAAGATCCTCTTGGTGCCATGCTCTCTTACTTAGTCTCTTACTGCACTTGTACACTGTAACTATGACACATGCACCTCATTACCACAACCATCTTGATACCACATTCCTACATTATCATTAATGCATCCCAACTCACACACATTTAATCACACCATGACACTTTTTGAGAGGCCAGTTAATCTAATGTATGTCTTTGGAATGTACAATACAACAGAAGTACATTCCAAAAAACAGGGACATGGGAAGAACATGTGACCTTAAGACAGACAGTCTGTACCAGTAATCTCTGGAGCTGTGAGTTGACAGTGCTAATTACTTGTGTCATGGTGCCAATTTATTGTAGGGCACACACACAGACACTCACAAACTAAGACCACTTTGGAACCACCAATTAACCTAACATGCATGTCTTTGGAAGGGTCAGGGTCAGAATCAAATTGGGGATAATGGAGCTATGAGCTGTGTGTCTTTTGTAAACATATTTTGCATGAAAAAAAGAAAACACAGTTTTGTTCCACTGAGTAATAGACATTACATTAGCTTTCACAATTCATTTAACTGGCTGTATTTTCATTGCAAACACTGCTGTGTGTGTTCTCTGCACTCCATGTCTCAGCTTGAACTCTGCGTCTATTCATGCAGGTTATCTAGACCAGCTACAGTTTGTGCTGGCTACTAAGTAGTCCATTTTTTTTTATTTCTAAGGACTCTCCGTAACTCTATGCTGTTAGTTAAATGTATACATACCATAAACAGAGACGTGGTCAGTGCTTGAGTCATGTATCTCTTGTTCGAAAACAAGGTTCCATTGTAAATTAACCAGCTATTGACAGCTCTCTGATCCAGTGCCATTGAGCTTTCTCACAGTCAATGAAGCTTGCCAGCATAATTGTTAAAGCATGGTTCCTGCTGGACCTGAAAGCATAAATCTTGATAGCTCCCACGACTGATGGCTTTGATGGGAAATTAGTAGGTTGGCTTTGAACTAGGCGTTTGCTTGCTGACTCTTTGAGAGGAAGTGCCTCATGTGAAATGCCCACATTCATTTGAGGTCATTTTAGATGATCAAATAAAAATGCTTCTGATGTACTTCACAAGCTAAAATGACATTTTATTACAGGCGGCAGTAGCACACAGAATGTGGATGTAAAAGTTGTCTTTTTGTGGCATGTAAAGAAAACTAAAAATATATTTATAAATTGGGGCACATGGAAGGATGATTACTAAGGTTATGTACTTTAGTATTGTGTCACAAATAGGCGTGGATCATAATTTAATTTTTACCACTCTTCTTATTGTATGATACTCCCTGTAAAATGCATAAAATTTTAACATCAAAACTTTTCTCAACTTTTTCCTCTGTAGTCAATTATAACAACAGTAAGAGGCTTCTATAAATACTCACACAAAATATCACAAAATGGCTCACCAACTACAGTTCTACAATGCTCACATACAAAAAATAACTAATAATATTATAGTAACTGTACTGTAAGTACTGTAATAGGACAGCTTTAAGTACTGTTATCTGTTATATATTACTAAAACTGATGTATAAACCAATCATAACATAATAATATGACTAATACTTTCTAATCATAATAGAGTTATGTAAGGTATACTATAACTCTATCAACATTAGGCATGAGCACTAATCTCTGCTATCTAACCATAATAAGACTGCAATATATATAGTACTATAAAACTATAGTGATTTTTAATTAAATAATAATGTATAAATAAAATATAATAACACTGAAAACAGTTATGTAGGACTGTAGTCATGTTGTTAAATGCTGAAATTACAATACCAATGGATCACATTAGCTTTGTCTATAACTCCAATATATATAATATATTGGAATATAAAAGGACACTTCAACTACCAAAAGGACAACTTCAATAACCATGATAAGAAAGCAATGTAATTATAATTCTATATAAACACTTAAGCATATTAGTGAAATATATTTAATAGCTGTGTTTAATGAAGTCCTTATTTCTCTTTTTTTTCTTTTGTCTCTTTTAATTACTTCCCCTGAAAGTTACTTGGTGGTGATAGAAAGCCTGCAAGATAATGGCCAGCTGCTGGCCATTACTAAAAAATGGTAATCACCGTAACACACAGAATATATAAAGCATCTAAATAAACATCTCCTTACTGAAAGCATTCTAACATAACCTCTCACTCACCAAACTATAACTGTATTATAGAATAGTATAGTACAATCTGACTCTCATAATCTAATTATGTTACACTATGACTATAACAACACTGTTTAACATGCTAATACTATATAAATATAACTGAGACACTATACAACCATATAATGTTCTTTACACTATAATACTTGATACTAATAAATAATCATATTAATTGTAATATAGCTGCCGTAACAATGTAATATCAGTTATGTAACTGTTAATATAACTAATATATGATAATAACAGTAAAATTACCAGTTAACAGTAAAAAGTTGAGCTATTATAGTGCTGGTATATGCTCAGTATTCTTGATTTGTTTCTTATGTATTCTATATCAGGTCCAACAGGGACATGAGCATCTGCTGCACTGTTTGCTAATGCTAACAGTGAATGAAGGCAATTATGGCTGTGCATAATTATGCAGAATAATTAATCAATGAGCAAAGTCCAAATTAATACACTCTCCCTGTTCTCAGCTGCATTATTTTTCTTCCTCTCCTCTCCTATGTCAGTAATTGACAATAGCTTGCAAATTTGGATTATTAAATAAAAACTGCTGCTGAGCTGTAATAGCTGTTATATCAAGCATAATGTACAACAATCTAAATGTTCTGTGTTTCAGAATAATTGTCTTTAAGTGCTGTTTTTGATTCAGAACAATTTCATTTAAATTGTTAATACACTAGAGATCTGGCTATGACCAAAACAAATGCTACATGGGTCTATTATTGATAAGAAAATTAATAAAGGCAGTAGTGGCATCATGCTACAGTGTATTTGAAGTGTCTGCCAGTTGACGCTCAAACAATCATATTTCATTTTGATTTTGATGTAACTTGATTGCCTTTGCCTGTATATTCATGGGGTCAATCAGTATACATGTGCAAACATTTCTAGGGCTGTACGGACACTCGGACTTGGTAGGATTCAGCTTTTATTGTAATGAGATTTTGTGAATATACTAAGAATATGCATTCTGTGTATTTGCATGTCAGCATTCGAAGCATACGCAAAGGCTTCCAACATCAATAACCTTAAAAAAAAATGAACGCTGAACACTAAGCCTTTTGGCACACTAGTAAAGAGTTGTATGTAAAATGTGGATTCTTAATATGTCTGTTTCATTATATACTACAAGCTATTCTCTCGGTTGAAACACAATTCAGATGCTCGCTTCATATTATTTACTGACAGTACTGATACACTTTTCCTGAAGCCATTGTTACATTCAGATTGCTGAATAAAACATACACTTGTAGCTTTATTAGAAAAATTGCAGAAGCACAACACAAGACAGATATCTCAAACTTAAATGCTTAGAGCGACGCTCAGGATCATGCTGGTAGTTACATTTCTTGATGAATCTATTAATGATTAAGTAAAGTTGAAATGTCTATGTGTGTGATAAGCTGATTGTGAGCCAGACTGAATGAAAATCTGAAGGGGAAAATGAATTCTGAAGCGATGCATTAGAGAGTTTGACAGTTCAGTACATCTGAGCACACAGACATCCTGAAAATAGTGGGATACTATTTTTGTAATACTGGTATATTGAACGATAAATTAAGTAATAAATAATGAAGTATATCTTTATGTTATGCTAAATTAATTGTACAACAGCGATCCCAATTCAAACACTGGCAACTGTAATTGATGTTTGAGTCGTGCAGTGTGCAAAATCTGGCATATTGTAAAAATCCACAGAATAGCTACCCTTCTAACCCATCTTACACAGAATGGGAATGTTCCAAATAGCAAATTGCATGTGTTCTGAAAAACATGTTCCTGCATTTGGGAGCAGGGACACAGTTTACAGAAATGTGTGCGAGTTGCTTTAACGTGTAGTTTACTTTTTGTGTGTGGTGTGGAGGCTCATCAGTGCTAGAGAAGCCCCTTTGGCCTCAAGTAAAACAATTTATTTTTGTATGGGCTTTGCAGCAGCCATCTGAGTTCTGTCTGTCTGCCACATATTCTTGGGTGAGAATGGAAAGAAAGTGAGACATTCAATTCAAAAATGATGTGCCCTTTATCTAAAATCTAGTTTTTACATGCCATTTGGACAAACTCTGTCACTATAATCAGGATTATTAAATAATATGTTTAGATTTTCTCAATTAGCAGATGATCTTTTCCAGAGTGACACTGGAGAAAACATTGTTACATCTTACAATACAAGCAATTGCGAATTAAGTGGCTTGCAGAAGGGCTTGACAGCTGACCACAAACCCATAATAAAAATACACTTCATACAAATTAGGGGATATTAGGGGATACTTCATTATAATGTTTGTAAGCAGTATATTTTTATTTTAACTGAACAGACATGAAGTACCACGAGATGGTCAAATACCGGTTAAAGTAACGGAAAAGTATGTAAAGACATTGAAACAAAGGCGACAGGTGATATATTATACAAGAAATCATATAACTATTGTGTAACCTGTTATGATCTGTGGTGTGGACCCAAAGATGCGGGAATGACGTATAATAAGAATGGGGAAATATAATAACGAAAGGGAATAACTAAAAGGGCAGAGCAAAAGGCTCTCCACTCTACAAAACACAAAGGGGAAATCGCAAAGCTGGGATGCGTCCCGAAAGGGAATGGCACCCCCAGCTGGCGAGACAGAGGTCAAGCGTGCTTAGAGCACACAAAGACGCAGATTTGGGACCCCTCCCAAATCGAGTGGCGCTGGAGCGCGCCTTGTGGATCATATATTTTATTCTACATTTCAAGGGTTCTGGTAGTATAACAAATTAAAGCTAATTGAAGTTATTCATGTCTTATTGTGTATGTAAGTTTATGTTTTAAGGTGCAAATCTGTTTGATATTTTTCATTGTTTTACCTGTAAAGGCATCGATTGTTGCAGAGGCACTCTGCTGTCTACCCCTCTGAGCCATGACTGTGATGGTGTACTCAGTGCCTGGCTCCAGGCCACTCAGTGTGGTGGTGCTTCTGTCTTGAGGTACGATCACTTCAGTGGTCACTCCATTAGCTGATGTGTAGCTCACTTTGTAGTACTCAATAGGTCCCTGAACTGCACTCCACAGTATTGTTATGCTGTTTTCTGTGGAGGCTGTGACTGTTAGGTCCATCGGAATATCCAGATCTCCAGTACAAAAAAATAATAAGTTACGATATGGAATAATTGGCATTTGATAATTTACACACACACACACACACACACACACACACACACACACACACACACACACACACACACACACATAAAATATGTATCTAAAAGTTTTGCTGCCTGCATTGTTCCTGTTTGAATGTAAATGAAGCAATACATGGTAAGGAAATTCTTAAGGTAATGTCTGTTAATGACTGTTAATGATTTCAGACACCCACAACCAACAATCTATTAATATCCAAAAAAATTATTGGCTTATACACCATGTCTTTTACAGTATATTCTCTAATTCACTATACTCTTCATAATATTTTAGATCACCTACCTGTCCTGGCATTCATTGTTGCTGGGACACTTTGTTTAGTATCAAAAATGGCTGATATCCCAATGCCATATTCAGTACCAGCCTGCAGATCTGAGTACATAACAAATAATGAAGAGGTGTAGAGAGTTAAAGAAAAAATAAGAAGATGAACATTAGAAAAAACAGACTTGTAAGGAATAATAACCAGACCAGTGCTGCATTAAAGATTAATATGACTACCTCATGAAAAGTCTTGGAAAGAAAATTGTTTTTATGTCAGTGCTTTATGCATTTAAGTTATTAAAAAAGCAAATCTTCAAATAGGTTATACTTCTATAGATGAAACCGCCAATCATAACAGTCATATAATTATGAAGGGCTGCTACTACAAAAGACCCATGAAGACAAGATCTTAGTATTATCAACTGTTTCTCAGTCAGTCTCACTAAGTAACTCATGTGATATTATAGTATTAATTAATGAGGTAAGAGACATTTAAAGAACATATATTCTTTTACTATCAGACTGAAATGAGACAAAGGGGGATACGGCAATGCTTGTATATGCCTACTCTGTGTGGCATAACTTAAAAAATCTAGTTATCCTCGAACACGTTGATATTTTACTTTTTATTTTTATTTTGTTGATAAGTCAAATATTTATTCAGTATGAACTGTGAAATGCCATTTCATTTGGTAATGTACATGTAGATCCATTCAGAATTCCAGAAAAAGTTTCCATACAGTCCTAAGTATTTATGATTTGCGGTTAAGCAAACATATAATACAATTCACTCCACTGAAAACTCACTCCACCAGGAAAGGCGGAAGTGAAAATTGATGACGCACCTAGTATAAATTAACTACACTGCTCACAAAATAAGGGGAAAATCCATTTTCATATATCCCCCAATGAAATGGTCCTTTATTTTTTGAGCAGTGAATATGGAGTAAGATATTTTTGCTGTAACATGTTCTGTTAAATACACAACATCACTTCTAATATCAACAAAATATTGCTTGCGTCAGCCTCACTTGTTCCTTACAAATGCAAATAAAACAATACAACAAAATTTAAATCATATCAAAAGTTTAACAGGCTTTTTTGCCAAATATATTAGTTTCAGCATAAGAAGTGGCACTGGCTCCAGCTGAACAAACCTGGCACCAAACAGGGCACCAGACAGGGAGGATTTAATGGGCGGGTTTACTAGGCAGCGCATTTGCCATAAGGTTACCTCCTGTTAATAACCATTGTTCACACATCCAAGCATAAAAGGAAGCCACACTGTGTCCTTCATAGAAGTACAATAAGTTAGATGATGCTAGTGCTATCTAGGAGATGCCATCTGTTAGGTTACAAGTATATAAGCGCAATGCATTGATGCACAAATACTGTGACTACAACAATCCAACAGGAAAAAAAAATCACCTTAAACCGACAAGCTGGAAGAACACATCATCCAAACTTACACCCAATGTCTATGATGGGTTATTCACTGTATAAAAATGCTTATGAGATGAAGAAGCAAGTTCCACTGGCCTAGTTGCACTGGTCAGGTACAAAGGATATAAATTCAATGTAACAAAACAGGAGGAGGCATACAATAAGCACATATTTCAGTTGGGAAAGGTGGCACTGAGTATATATCATGAGTATACATGAGCATACATCAATAAGTACTCATCATTGCCATTTTTAGAATCTAGAATAACCATAGATATTGAAAGGGTGAGCTTGGTAGCTTAAACTGGCAGTCCTACAAATGGAGCACCACATGATAGTGGGATGCTAACTTAATATGTCCCTCAAGGCCATGGCAGCAATGTAGAGGATATCCCCTACACATTGGGATCAGTCTACTCAGACACTGCAGATTTGGCTCTAATATGATGTTGCTTTTTTGGGGGAGGGGGGGTGCATTAATTGCAGATGGCAGCTCAACCAGGCATTAACAAAATGACTGTAAGTCAAATCTTCATCCTAATCATTGTTCTCTTTCAAACCCAGCCTATAATGACAAATAGTGCTTACAATCTATCCCTGAGTATCTACTTCAGTAACACCTGAGGACTAGTAAACATTTAACATTACGACATCTCAAATATCATGTTATTTTAATTACCTTATATTAGATGCTCTTTGAATCAGTCTCTTCACTATCTCAATGTAATAAAAGCATAATTTTAAAGCATTTAATAAATGTTTAATATAAATCAGCAATAAAAATAGTAAGTATGGAAACAGACAAATATACTATCACAATTGACATTTTTTCCCGCACCAGATGTGGAAATGCTAATCATAAATATAGATGCAGAACAACAAACAGAACAACACTGCAACTGAGTACTGAACTCACTGGTAAGAATGGTCTTCGTTGTGTCTCCATTGCTGCATGGTACAATGAATTTGTTATATTGATCTCCAGACAGTGTGCTGAACACCACATTATAGTTCTCCACAAATGCCTTGCTGTTGTCCCACTCAAGCTCTAAAGATGTTGATGTTTTGGAAAGCACTCGCAGGTTCTTGGGTGCATCAATCTCTAAGAAAAAACAAACAAATAAACAAAGAAATGCTAGATGACTTAGCATTAGCATTACAACAAAATTGGGCTTGTACAGTGGGTACAAAAAATATTCAGACACCTTTAAATTGATCCTTATTTGTTTCATTGCAGCCATTTGCTAAAATCAAAAAAGTTCATTTTATTTCCCATTAATGTACACATCCCATCTTGACAGAAAAAAATCAGGCGTTGATATCTTTGAAAATTTATTAAAAAAGAAAAACTGAAATATCACATGATCATAAGTATTCAGACCCTTTGCTGTGACACTCATATATAAATCACAAGCTGTCCATTTTTTCGTATCCTTCTTGAGATGGTTCTACTCCTTCATTGGAGTCCAGCTGTGTTTAATTGAACTGACTGGACTTGATTAGGAAAGGCACACACCTGTCTATATAAGAGCTCACAACTCACAGTGCATGTCAATGCAAATGAGAATCAAGAGGTCGAAGGAACTGCCCAAGGAGCTCAGAGACTTGTGGCAAGACACAGATCTGGCAAAGGTTACACAAAAAATCTGCAGCTCTCCAGGCTCCTAAGAGCACAGTGGCCTCCATAATCCTTAAATGGAAGACGTTTGAGACGACCAGAACTCTTCCTTGATCTGGCTGTCCAGCCAAACTAAGCAATCGTGGGAGAAGAGTCTTGGTGAGAGAGGTAAGAAGAACCCAAAGATCACTGTGACTGAGCTCCAGAGATGCAGTAGGGAGATGGGAGAAAGTTCCACAAAGTCAATTATCACTGCAGGTCTCCACCACTCAGGGCTTTATGGCAGAGTGGCCCAAAGCCTCTCCTCAGTGCAAGACATATGAAAGCCGCATAAAGTTTGCCAAAAACACATGAAATTATCCCAGACTATGAGAAATAAGATTCTCTTGTCTGATGAGACGAATATTGAGCTTTTTGGCGTTAATTATAAGAGGTATGTGTGGAGAAACCAGGCACTGCTCATCATATGCTCTATACAATCCCAACAGTGAAACATTATGGTGACAGTATCATGCCAGAACCCTGACTTAAACCCAACTGAGCATCTCTGGAGAGACATAAAAACGGCCGTCTACCAACATTCACCATACAATCTGACAGAACTGGAGAGGATCTGCAAGGAAGAATAGCAATCAAGGTGTGAAAAACTTGTTGCATCGTTCCAAAGAACACTCATGGCTGTACTAGCTCAAAAGGTGCTTCTACTAAGTACTGAGCAAAAAGTCTAAATACTTATGACCATGTGATATTTCAGTTTTTCTTTTTGATAAATTTGTAAAAAATTATACATGTCTGTTTTTTTCTGTCAAAATGTAATGCTGAGTGTACATTAATAAGAAATAAAAGTAACTTTTTTTTTATTTTAGCAAATGGCTGCAATGAAACAAAGAGTGATAAATTTAAAGGGGTCTGAATACTTTCCGTACCCACTGTACTCTACAGTGCATCCGGAAAGTATTCACAGCGCTTCACTTTTTCCACATGTTATTACGTTACAGCCATATTCCAAATTGTATTAAATTAATCTCTTTCCTCAAAATTCTACACAAAATACCCCATTATAACCATGTGAAAAAAG
>JAVSBV010048497.1:0-10991 GCA_033117975.1 Parotocinclus spilosoma
CCCCGTCTCTCTCGCTCTCTCTCTCTCTCTCTCTCTCTCTCCGTCTCTCTCTCTCTCTCTCAGATTTCTACGAATGGTTTTCATTAGCTCCCCCTTTTCTGATCCTCCCTACTTCTTCACTTTGTTCTCCCTCTCTCCTCATTCTGACCTTCCAATGTCCTCTCCATAAGGGTGTGGGGTGTGTGTGGAAAAACTGGCTATTCTCTATCACCAACTCTCAAACGTATTCTCAGTCTTTAACTCATTTCTCACTTAACATCATGTCCCATCATCATCTCCTGCACTCTGCACACTTTTCACACGCTGGCTCAAAACTCGAATCGTTTCTTACAGGTCAAACGGCACTCCCGCCAGCCTTTAAAGCCAAGTGGGCCGAGGTCTGGTGAGGCTTTTTCAGGGGCCAACGTGACCGAGCATTCGTTTCATGCTCTTTCGGGCGCTCTCATTGTTTCACTCTCCTCCTTTCTACTATTAAAAAAAACGTTAATTAAGGGTTGCTTAAAGCTCCTTTTTGAATCGAGGTTAATTAGAGGCTTTTTTTTTTTAAGTCAGTCTTTCTCTTGCACTCCCTTTTTCTATCAAAAGGCCCTTATTTTTAGAAGTGGCCTCGCTCGTTCCTGCCGTCTCTCCCTCTCTCCTCCGCTTTCTGTAATTTTCAGAGGAGAAGAAAACCACAGCAAAGAAAACAGAGCCAGGAGAAAGAAGCGAGACGGGGGAGGGGAGGCAATGGAACGAAATTAATAAAAGTCAGAAGGAGTCGAGAGAGAGAGAAAGGGGCTAGGGGAAAGGAGGGGGGCTTAGAAATAGGTGAAAAGTCAGAAGGAAAGGACAAAGTGGGACAGGGGAAACAGAAACGGAAAGACAGAGAGCATGAGGAGCTACAAAAAGCAGAAAAAGAAAACGGGAAAGGGTGGACGAGTCAGCTGCCCTGTGGTTAGTCAGAATGCTACGCTAAGCCCAAACGCTCCATAATCTCTGATCTGGGTTCAGCCTGAGCTAAAGCACCCGGTGTTTTCCACTTCGTGCCCTTCCTCCCTCGCCTCTGCGATCTGCCCTGCCTGTAGAGCTCGTCCTTTTCCCAGTCGAACAGCCTAATCTCTTACCGTCCTCTTCTGTCCCCGACTCTGCTAAGCTCAAGCTCAGGGATCCATAAAACGGCAAAACGCCCAAAATAGTGCATAACTCCTGCTGGTCTAATCTTGCCCTGTTTTCTGTGAGAGCGTATTAATCAGGGAAATCTCGAGAGTTCATCTGAGCTCTACGCTCTTGCGGTTTGCTCTTTGTATGCGTTTACGAATTATTCTTAATCCCGTTCTTAAACACGGCCTCGTTCGCTTCCCCCGGGAGAAAACCTCACCGGCTCACCCAGTAAAGTTTGGCCCATAAATTCAAGAGAAATGACCCGGGATTGAGTTTTCCTTGATAGTTTACCCCCTTGTAGGGGCCAGTGCCTAGTGGGGTAATCTCACCCACAGAACTCGGCTCCCTCAGATGCACACTGCGTAGTGCCTGCGTAGGATGGCTAACATGGCCAGGAGACCCAGTCAGGGATAGAACCCAGTCTTAATGCTGTTCCATTTTTACATTCGATTAAAAAAAAAAAAAAAAAACATTTATTTTACCTTTAAACAACGTAAAACAAAACAACGTCAAACTGTAGCACAATGAGCAGGAACGGGTTCCAAATTGTTAATAAAAATGTTCTATAGTAGCTTCAGCATAGCTTAAAATAACCTAACCTAAATAATTCTTCGTATAATAGAAATAGGAATTTTTAAAAAGCGTGTACTTTCCGTGTCTAAAAAGAATCCGCTGCAATCAAAAGAAACAAGAAGGAAGCTCACTGAGAGCGGGACGTGCCTATGCCAGTACGACACAGGGCTGCGCCTTCTGGTGTACAAAAAGTGCAACTGCAATCGAACCGTAGTCCGACTCGATCCCATATCTGCATCGTGAGGCACAGCCTCAATCAGAACCGGTAACAATCACTTGCAGGATACAAAGTGCATTTTGGTTAGCAGTCCATCGCCTTTGAAACGCCCTTCCTGTTCAACAGATACAGGTGCACTTTAAAAGCTGCCCTAAAAACTTTTTACTTAAAAAGACATTTGACATAATACTACAGACTGTCCCAGGTGAGAGACTGAAGCTTCACTTAGATCTGTGACTAAAAAGTTATGATGGTTTGTTTTTCCATTTCAGTGCAAAAATGGAACGGCGTGCATCGTCGAGTTGGGTTGTGCGTTCTTTTCTTTCTATTTGTATACAACAAAAGCACACATTATTTTAAACTAAAAAAAACTCATGTTTTTGCAATCTGAAAGGAGACTAAGGCTTATTGTTTACACTTCAGGAATAAAAAATTGATATCTTTTTATGGAAAGGAAATCTGTAATTGTGAGAAAATCGAATCGTGAATCAAACTGTGAGCAGTGTTGTGATTATTGTGTTGCTTTCTTTTTAAGCTCCCTGACATTTTGGTCTGAATGAATAAACTGAAATCATTATTATTGCATTATCCATCCATTATCTTCCGCTTAATCCACACAAGGTCAGCCAGTTCATACACTAAGGGCCACTTTGGAGACACCAATCGACCTAACATGCATGTATTTGGACTGTGGGAGGAAACCGGAGTAGCCGGAGTAAACCCACACAGTCACAGGGAGGACATGAAGACTCCACACAGAAATAAACCAGGCCGCTCCATCCTGGGATTGAACCCACGAGCCACCGTACGACTATTATTATTATTATTATTATTATTATTATTATTATTATTATTGTGTGGTCTGGTACCACAAAAAAAACAAGTGCTGGAGTAAAGTAGCTCATTCAAATAAAACGTCAGAAAAGTAACTGTTGCTGCAGGTTCGATTACCCCCCCCAACCCACCCCCACCCCCCAGCTAACCATCCTACACTTCCCATAATCCCACGCATGAGCTATGACCCAGTTTGTGTACGACCAGCAATCATTTATTTGGTTCTGTGATAGAAAGTTCCAGATTATCAGCGTCCGTGGGTGTGGAGTGACTTTGTTGTGTTATTTGGCTCTGTGTAGCCGTCAGCTGGACCTATCCCTGCACCCTTGTGATGTTCTATAGCCTTTGAAGTCCGATTCCAAACATTACAGGTAGCCATGAAAGTGCAGTGTCTGTATACAATGACTCAGAAGGCCGTAACGCATCAAAGGGGATGCATCTGCATTTTAAAAAAAACAACAAAACAATCGAAAACGTTCCGGCACAAAGAGAGAGTTCTCGAACCTGAGCTGAACCTAAAACTGACGTGGGTGCGCTGAGACCGCGATGGCACCGTGTCCAAGACCGCACCCTATACGCTATACGCTGCTGCTCCGCAATTGTGTGGTCATTTCTAAAAGCACAGCGGCGAACATCCACGGATTCCCACAAAGCACTGGGCTAGGCTCCGCCCTCGTGGCTTCGGGTTCTTCACTGCACACAGCGGAGCACGGTTTGAGGATTTACGCGGCCTGTAGGGTGTGTGTGACTTGGGAAACGGAGGGCTTGCGGTGTTGAAACGTGCTTAATTAAACAGGGTGCAGTTTGGGAGGCAGCAAGACTGACGAGGTTAATGTTACAGAACCGGCTTGTGTCATTAATATACGGACGCGCTGCTCAGGAAATAAAAGCGCCCTGCTATTGAAGTGCACGGGTTCAGAGGTTATTCATTAGTTGGAGTTTAGTTAATCACCGTTACACTTTTGAGCAGGTAGCTGTGGGGCCAGGAAGGTCAAATGTGTGGCCCTAATTAAAATATTGTAGAGCTGGGATACAAAGTCCTTAATTATATGGAGTGCAAAGCCGAGCCTTTGTAGGCATTTGGGACGTGGTTTTATGTAGAGAACATCACAGCATGAAGCAGCCAAGCAGTTACCGGGTTTAACGAGGGGCAGCGCTGAAGTGAGACGTCGCTCCAGCGGTCACTCCGACCCTCAAGCTAAATTCAGATTTAGAAAAGGCTTTAAAACACCCTTTTCTAAAACGGGCTTCCTACTTGAACCTTAACTCAGTTAAATCAGTAACAGAGCGAGGGTTTACGTACACTTCATAATCTGATCAGAGTCAGATTCCTGCACATAGCTCATCATCCAAGCGGTCACATATAGAGCTATCTAGAAATCAGATTTAGAAATCTGATAAACAGAGCTGGGTTTTACTCCAGTAATCGGATTACTCGTAGCATGTATACCAGTTACCCAGTTTCCTAACCCAACACGACTGCCAGGTCCAAAGAGTCTACAGACCTGACCTTTTTCCATCAACTTAACCAGGTTTTTTTCCTTATTAGATCTGACAACACGAAAACCAAAGTATAATTCCTGTTATTACCAGAGTCATGTAAACCCGGAGCGTTCTCATTATCTGATTACTCACATGACTGTAAGCTTGCTGATCTCACGCTGACAAAATCGAATTTTCAGCACTTATCGGATCATAAAGTGCTTGTAAAAAAAAAAAAAACGCTCCAATGTTTTACAGGTGGGAATCTCGAAGAACCTCACGATTCAATTCCATTACGATTCAGAGGCCTGTGACACTAATAAAAATCAACGTCCGACCCACGCTTACATACTGAGTAAGAGGATTTCCAGGAAGCAATGAGTGAAATGATCTGAATACGTTTTAAAGGAGTAATAACATTCATAGTGGATTACTTTTTGAGTAAATACAGTCAATTACAGCGTTAATACAGTCACAGGGCACGATCATAAAAAGATGTTCTGACAGCTCTCATGTAAATCGTGTAGTGTGAAATTAGCATGTGGGTGAGAAACAGACTAGCTGGTAGAGTGAGTAAGTGAGAGAGTGTGTGTGTATTGTCACTTTTCAAATTACTCGCCTACTAAATTATCCTAGCAAAGTCACTGAGATTTGCTGGCTGACTTGCTGCTTTGCGGCTTTCAGGTACGGTCGCTACATTCTCCACCATTCTGCTAACCTTCTGTGTGTGTGTGTGTGTGTGTGTGTGAGGGAGAGAAAGAGAGAGTAAAATGGGGTTGCCCCTTCTGGCAGTACTGGTAAGTAGGAGTATCATGCTCTAACTCAAAACATATATAAAATCCAATCCGCTCCCCAAACATTGTAACATTCTCGTGGATTAAAGTGAGTCAGTGTTTAAAGGTTTATAAATTTTAATTTTTTTATATCCCGGAACCAGATTTACTAAAATGTCTCAAGAAAGTAAGTCCTCTTAAATGTGTGTTTTTGTAACTAAATTCCTAAGAAAAAATTTTCAATCTACAAATAGTTTTTCTTCACACTTTTCTCACGAACTTTAAACGTTTGGCATTTACATTTACGGTATTTAGCAGACGCCCTTATCCAGAGCGACTTACAACTCATACAGTCTTACAATCCAAGCAATAATAAGTGAAGGGCCTTGCTCAAGGACCCAACTGTGGTAGCTTGGCAGATGTGGGATTTGAACCCTGGACCATCAGGTCCAGAGTCCAGTACCTTAACCACTAGGCTACCACAGTCCCCAGTAGTTTCAGTTATTGGAAATAAGGCCAACATACTTTCAATTCAAAACTTTTGAGTAAAAGTCCTTACAATGTCATAGATCCCTTCTTAAGGAACAGATGTGGCAAAGTTGCTGCTTTATTCCGTGTGTCAGACAAACGTTTGGGTGGTTTTAGAGAGAGGGGACAGGACACACACTCTCACCCGCCCTCTGAGCGGAATTAAACGACGTAATGGAAAATAAAAAGGTAAATACAAATTTAAAATGTGTGAAATGCAATGTGATCTACGTTAGAAAATAGATTTTTATTCTTATTTCTTAAGAACTAATTAACAAATAATGAATACAAATGTTTCATTCTTATTTCTTTCCAATCCTGATCTCTAGGGCAATCGAAAATTAAATTGGCTCTGGAACCAGATTTCTCAGCTTCATTCGATATAGTGTGATGTAATGTAAAGTCTGATGAAAGTCGTGTGTGTGTGTGTGTGTGTGTGTGTGTGTGTGTGTGTGTGTGTGTGTGTGTGTAGAGCAGAGTCTGGGGTCAGCATGTGCGTTATTGTGTTTGTTTATAGGAGGGTGAGGGAGATAAAAGTCGTGCGAGAGAGAGAACTAAAGTGTGCAAGAGGTTACGGTGTTTGTATAAAGTGAATGTGTGAGAAAGAGTAAGTAGAATGTGGAACTTTTGTAAAGGGTTGTGTGTGTGTGTGTGTGTGTGTGTGTGTGTGTGTGTGTGTGTGTGTGTGTGTGTATGCTTGGCTACACTTCTGACATTTGCTTTAGTGCCAGTGAGCAAGTGCTCGGGGGTTGAAAAGCCAGAGGACATGTGGAAAGGCAAAACACCCGTTCAGAGGGGAAAAAACTCGACTCCGTTCTCTCGCTTGCCTCCTCTACCATTATTTTAACTTTTGCCCTAAATTTTTGTTCAAAATTCCTGTACTAGGGTCACACCTGCCTGAGAGAAAAAAAAGAGAGGCTGAGAGAAAGTTGAGAAGACAAAGAAGAGCCAGGTGGTGAGTTTATAGGATGAATGGATGCATAGAATAAACATTCCTGTCCGGGACACACTTACATTTTCCCTTGCGATCAAAAGTTAATAAACGGTCGTTCTAATTCAGTTCTTTAACCTTTTGTTATAAGCTCTATAGATTAGCATGTGTGGGCTTCTAAATAAACACGGATGGCCTTCAATCAAACACTTAACATGAATGGTAACGTTTTAAGCAGCTTGGTGATGGAAGAAGACGGTACGCTGTGATCATCAAGGGGTGCACAGGGTCAGCAACAATACTCAGGTGCTTAAGATAGTATTAAAAGGTCCCCAGGTGCACAAAGAAAATCCCCCACATCATTACACCACCAACAGGCCGAAGAGTTAGTACGGGGCAGGATAGATTCAGGCTTTCGTGTTTTTTAAGCCAAATTGCGAGCGGAAGATCCGCACACGCGCACACGCGCACAGACGCAAGCACAGACGCAAGCACAGACGCAAGCACAGACGCAAGCACAGACACAGAGAGGAAAAAAAAGAGCGAGAGAAACAGAGGGAGACCGAGGGAGACCGAGACAGGGAGAGACAGACAGGGAGAGACAGACAGGGAGAGACAGACAGGGAGAGACAGACAGGGAGAGACAGACAGCTGAGACAACCAAAAGCACTCCCTGGATGGGACAGTGATCCATTTAGTGTCACTGAGTGTGTTTACATGCACTAAATAATCTCGATAACTGCAGAAAATCTCATGTCAGTAATCCTATCCCGGATTTACAAACCAACTTTGCAAACCAACCAACAATCTCACTAAACTATGAGGAGTAAACTTCAAACACTAACATTAAATTATCCAAATTATTCATTTTCTCAAGCAAGCAATGCACTGAATAAACAGATAACTACAAAAATCGGACAATGATCGGATTATTTAGTTCATGTAAATGCACTGTGTTTTGGCACGGGGGGGGGGTGACTGCCATTGGGACCCCCAAATCGGAGAGGAAGGCACGGTCAGACTCAAACAAGGGTCAGTACGCTGCGGGGGAGGGGGGGGGGGCAGCAAATTAGCAGACTTCCTGATTCCTCAGAAACGGGGGAACCACAGAGGGTTGTTTTATATGTGTGGAGGATGTCAGACAGGCTGAGACAAAGATTAAAAAAGAAAGCTGATTGACAGAATGATGAGGAGAAAGGCAGTGACAAGGTAATTCCTGTCCCTCCCCGAAAAAACCATCCATCTCCATCAGCAACATGTAGTCTCATCTCAAATTACAACAGACGGCTCCTTAGCCCTCCCTTCCTCTCTCTGTCTCCCTCTCTCTCTGTCTCCCTCTCTCTCTGTCTCCCTCTCTCTCTGTCTCCCTCTCTCTCTCTATGTCCTGCAGGCAAATTCTTCCTGTCAGATTAAACAAAATGTCTCTCTGCCCGTCTCTCTGCCCGTCTCTCTGCCCGTCTCTCTGCCCGTCTCTCTGCCCGTCTCTCTGCCCGTCTCTCTCTCTGTGCAAGAGAAGGAGTGAGAGAGGCAGCAATCAGCAAGGAGAGTGGGGTCATGACCACGGGGGGAGAATTAATAAGTTTGTATGGGTGGTTCAGTCCGAGACAAAGGCATTTTGTTGAGGTTAAAAAAAAAAAAACCCAAAAAAACGAGTTGGCCAGCGAAATGCACTGAGCTCAGGTATTAGAAGCTGTCTTCTGAAACTCCAGCCTGTACACACACACACACACACACAGAGAGAGAGAGAGAGAGAGAGAGCCTGCTGCTCCCATTCTGCAAGCGGTTTGGCCACAGAAATTCACTGAGCTCTGGTATTATTTTTGCCCTCGAAACTATAAACCCTGAGCAGTCCTGAGCCAGTTCTGCCATTTCGCCATTACGTGTGAAAGCACTCCCGATATCCCACAATGCACCACAATAGATTAGTGTTTAAACAATGACGCCTTAAGGAGGCAGAAAAGCAGTAATGCAGTTTGCAGTTTCGTATGAAACACTGACTGATGCCATTCCGAGCGTACTGAATACTTCAATTCTGTTCTGTCCCTCTTACTGTAGAGTAAAAGTTACATGAGCAGGGGCACAGTTACACTAAAAACACCAAACAAAAGCTAAAGGGAAAATGGTGCATATGGATGCATTTACACAAGCTACAACCTTTTCCTCCAAACATGGCTATATGTGCATGTTAGCAAAGTTAACATCCAGCCGAGGGTATCAGTGTCGATACAAACAGAAGCATTCGAGACACAAATAATAATAATAAACAAAATCTTCTAGATTTTTTTTTTTTTAGACGACTTGACGACTTTAGACGATCCTTTCGGTTGAGGGGTGAAAGGATTGGCAACCCTTGTTGAAAAGTCATCGCATGTTTACAGTGGAAATTGCACGAGGTTGATCCGACTGTGAATGCCCGAAGGGTATGCGGTGTCCGAGTTTCATAGACTGAGAAGAGGTGGTACAGTGCAGAGAAGGTTTTGCGTGACATGTGGAAAATGGGTCTCAAAGCAGATGTTAATGCTTGGCAAACGAGAGGTTGTATTTAGTCACATTGTGAAGGAAGTAGCTGAGGCTTATAACAGGAATCCAAAAAAGCCCAGTCTACAGATAATTCTCATCAGAACTGTGGTAAAAAGACAAAACTAACAGACAGGGACTGAAAAATCGCCTCTAGCAGTCAATGCAGGACCTTCAGAAGCAATTTCTGGTCCAAAAATTGGACTGTTCATGACTAGAAAGGTGTTTTCTGGTTATCAGATGGAGCTGGTTTCTCTGGTAGCCATCATGTTTAATAAGGACTGCATTCAAGCTGAGGTTCTGTGATGTTCTGGAGGTCTTAATTAGGCAGAAATGGGTCCTTTGGTTGAGCTGGCAGTAAATTTGAACCACAATGTCTTTACTGAGCTGCTGGGTGACAAAGTTTCTGCCTTTTCTTCATTACATTCCTGTCCCTGTAATCCAAGACGATAATTCTCATGTTGACGGGGCTGCAAAAATGACTGACTGGTATGATGAACATTCAGGATCAGTCACATCTGGCCTGACCTGCAAATCCCCAGATGTTAATCCTTGTAAAAATCGATTAAGATACCCGGGAAGACTTCACAAAATCGGGCCGAACTGCACAATTCTCTGTTGCAAGAGTGGCTGAACACTGAAGTCACCTGCATCCAGAAAGTTCTCCAGTCTTTCACCCGGTTGAGTTTATGTAATGCGCAACACTTACGAAGGGCTACTGATGACTGATGTCACTTCCTTATTATTTATCTACTGCGACATCCTCAAAGTAACCAAGCGAACTGGTTGCAAACACGAGAAGGTAAACCACAAACACGACCTGTATGTCAGACACACACAGAGGTTACCATGAGCAGACCAAATCCCACACCTGCATCACTAGTAAGAGCATGTACAAAACACACTGCAACATTCCTGAATCACCACACAAATACATTACAAAGAAAATTCTGACTTCCAAACTTCCATACTTGTTGTAAGTTTTTAATAAATCCCAGCAAGGAGACCTGGTCATTGTGTTAGGCTTTCATTCGACCCATTCACAATCGCTACGGGCTTGAGCTCTACTCTGACAGTCCCTGGTTTGCAGAGCAGAAACTAAACAGCTCCAGGAATCGAGCCTGGCGACTAAAATTTATCTGTTTACTTAGTTAACGTCACATCAGCATCAAAGGCTATTTGTGACAGGAGTAAGGTTATACCAACACAAGTCTAACACCTACACTGGGGGCTATTTAGAGACACAAGTTAACCTAGCACGACCTTGAAATAAAGTGTTGTATGTGCAGCCCACAGATGTTGGAGAAAACCTGCAAAATGCACGCCGGTTTGAAATATACTTATGTCATCGTGCCACAGACAGGAGCAAAAAAGAAATTTGTTCCTCTAACTCTTAACATACAATAGTTCCCGAGTTCCTAAAGGGTTCAAATCTGTAGTCGAAGAGTACCGTGATAAATTCACTTGATGGGTCGCACAATACGAGATTCCTCCCTTTTCGCCGAGGGTTGAGTAATTAATTAGGTGAAAGTTCAACACCTCACAGCTCCAGAGACTCGGGTTCGAGGCCTGGCCATTGCCTGTATGGAGTTTGCTTGCTTGTTCTCCACGTCTGCATGGGTTTCCTCCCACATTCCACATCCGTTAGGTCAGCTGGCATCTCTAAATTATCCCAGTATGACCCAATGTGTGTGTGTGTGTGTGTGTGTGTGTGTGTGTGTGTGTGTGTGTGTTTGCACGCCCAGCGATGGACCACGCACATATTGCCTGCATGCAGAAATATCCCACAGATCCTAACAAAGTCAGAAAGGATTTCACAAGTTTCACAACAAGGCTCTGTTTTTGTGTATCGCTGTAAACACACTCTTTAGCAACACTTGTCAAGCATATTCTCATCGGCTCTAAGGATGACACATGCATCTCTCTCGCTCTCACACACACACACACACACACACACACACACACACACACACACACACACACACACACACACACA
>JAVSBV010048518.1:0-10990 GCA_033117975.1 Parotocinclus spilosoma
ACAATTAAATTAAAGTGAATCTGGAAAAAAAATGTATGTACAGAACAATACCGTTGGCTCTCCACCAGAGGGCGGAAGAAGCTAAAAAAAAATATTTTTTAAATAAAAAAAAAATGGGTTTTTTTTGTATTCTTCAAATATGATCGTCGGCGGATTCGCGAAGCAAGCGATAAAAACAGTCTGGCCTAAAGTAGTAGACATGGAAAGACAGCTGAATTTTGGTCCAAATAAGCGAATAACATTACACGTATTTAAGAGGATTTGTTTCGGTAATTTAGGATTTGGTCCGAATAAGCAGCTGGTCCCATTAACCGGTGGTCCAATTAACCGGAGTTTAATGTACTTTTCTGTTAGTTCTGTTTCTTCTGTTCTCTAATGCTCAGGACCACCACAGATTGGGTAGTGGATCATTCTCAGCACTGCAGTAACACTAATGTGGTGGTTTGTTAGTGTGTGTTGAGCTGGTATGATAGGACAGATAAAGCAGTGCTGCTGGAGTCTGTAAATAATGCGTTCACTTTTAGGCATATCTGCCCTACTGCCCCACCCTCTAGACGTAAAGTCGTTGACAGTTGCTGTTGTTCAGCAGTCCAGCAGTTACACTGAGGTGTTTACAACCTAAACCACTCCTACCAACACAATACACACTATCACACCTCCAGCATCGCATCAATGTCACCGCAGTGCTGAGAATAGTCCACCACCCAAACACTACCTGGTCCTAGAAACAAGGAGGTGGTCATCATTAAGTGATTGGGCAGCATGTATCTACTTTCATTCTGCTGCTATACCCCCACCCCCCCACCCCCCCAGTCGCTCTGCAGAGGTTTGTTTCTCCTTCGCTCCTCCCCATCACTCTATCTCGCTCGCATTTCTCCCCTTTTCCCACAGATCAGCTGCTTTTTTCCCTGTCGCACACACTCACTCGCTCGATAGAGATACTAGATTCACAAGTTAGGAATTATTCCACTACCCTGAGCAGCTCTTACAATAAGAGATGCAGGCATGCTCTGATTTCTTCTCAAATTTAGTTTTTACACATACCGTGCCAGTCGTCTTGTGCCGGTTAGGATTTTGAGCAGATTTTCACATGTTTTGGGATTTAACAGGAGTGTGATCAGCATCAGGACCCTGCCTCCACTCAGCCGAGCTATGCTGGAGAGACTGCAGTCGGCTCTAAAAAGTGTGAAGGATTCCAAACGTAACTATTTCTCAGTGTTTGCTCCTTTCTTGCTTTGTAATTCTAAGTAGACTCTTATCTGTGTTCAGGGCATTGCTGTAGTGAGAGCAACAGCTTTAGTGCTTTACAGCTTGCAGTCTTTCTTGATTTCTCAGTGCTGGTGCGTACATAATTTCGACCTGCGTTAAACTAGAGGTTTAATACCTCTGCTCTGTGTCTGAATATATATCTGTGTGTGTTTGTATTGCTGTGTATACACATCTGGTAGTTGTGTTGGAGCATGTCGTTACAGTGCTTTGCATTAGGTCACGACTTGCTTTAATGTGATTTTCTGCTCGAATAAGTAATGCGACCAGAAGTGTGACTAAAGCCCCATGAAATGATCTGTCTATTATTCACACACACACACACACACACACACACACACACACACACACACACACACACACACACACACACACACACACACACACGCTTGTCATGGGGATTCCCTACTCTGTTCATACAGAATTCCCACTGCATTTGCTATTGTGTCGACTTCACTGCGGACCAATCAGTATCAATATAACTCCGTACACATAGTGATGATGTGTTAGTTAGTAAATTAGTAATTTTGTACTTGTATTTCTGTTTTGAGTAACACAACTAGAGAAAATTACAGTTTTGTGGGCTTAAGTGGATTGGGGACGCAAATTCATCATTAAATGTGTAGTCACATCTTTATCTCACATAAAACACAATTATTATGTTTATGATAATCACTGTCTCATTGTGTAATGCAGTGCTGGTTATGGTTATATATGAGTCAGTGTGTAATGCAGTGTTGGTTATGGTTATATATGAGTCAGTGTGTAATGCAGTGTTGGTTATGGTTATATATGCAGTGTTGGTTATGGTTATATATGAGTTTGTGTGTAATGCAGTGTTGGTTATGGTTATATATGCAGTGTTGGTTATGGTTATATATGAGTCGGTGTGTAATGCAGTGTTGGTTATGGTTATATATGCAGTGTTGGTTATAGATATATATGCAGTGTTGGTTATGGTTATATATGAGTTTTTGTTTCCTGATTCTTGTTAAGCCTCTGCAGTAAGCAGTCAGTATACTGTACTGTGGTCTCCTATGGGACGCAGTATTACTTGTGTTTCAGCTGCAGAACGATTTTATTAAGTTGAACATGATGGTAAAGACATGGGGGGAGGTGTACTTGTACAGGTCCTGAATTTTAATCACTACTGGCACAGCCCTGTTAATCAGACTCCAATGCATCCAGCTGTGTGTGCGCTTGGGTTTCAGTGTCTTGTGCTTTCCACATAGTTCAGCTTAATTCCGATGCTTACTAAGCACTTTACACAGCTTAAGGTATTGAGTCCAAGTCAACAAAGTTTCAGTGTGCCAGTATGGATAAGACATTTGAGGAAGTTTTGATTGCACTACTGCAGCCAAATGTTTGTACAAAAAACACAAAAAAACTTGGGTATTAGTATGGTGTTGGTCCTCCTTTGCTGCTCTAGCACTTCTGCTAAGGCTTTTCAATAGATTTTGGATGAGGACTGTGAGCTCAGACACTGCTGCAGGACAATAATCCGGACCCTGCTGGCATGTCAATTCTTCTCAAAGATGCCTGGACTTTGTGCGAGCCAAACCAGTTCTCCATCAAAAATGTGTACTTTGTTACAAAAAGGCAAAGCATAAAGGTGACACATTGACTCTCTGTGGAGGTGAAAACCTATTAAGTGTGATATTAATAGTCACTGACAGGCAGTTGTAAGCTTATGAGTCAATGGTTGACTTATGCTCTTTAACTCCTGCCTCTGCTTCTGGATCCGTATTGACTGACTCGTCTGACCAGCTAGGTTTAAGAAGCAAAACACACTACAATAGAGTGCAACACACAAATAATAAAACATTGCCAATACATATATAGAAAGTATCATACAATTTTAATATTTCTAAAGTAAAAGCTGTCCATTATAGTTCAGTACAATATTGCAACATTGTGCATCAGGCGGGTCTGTAGTGTGTCTTTGCTGTTATGAGCCTGTTTACAGCCCCGGAGTTAAGGCCAGACTTTTTAAGTTGCTTGTTTCTCGGATGTTCCTACTTAAGAATCTACTGAGGAGAGAGGAAAAAAATAAAAACAAATCTTTATTTCAGCACTTTTCAATTTCTCGAGGACTATGTGGAATCAATACAAAGAAGGAGGAAGAAATAAAAATACATTTTTATTTTAAAATCAAATGTATTTAACCTACAATTAAATTAAAGTGAATCTGGAAAAAAGTGTAATGAACAGAACAAAACTGTTGGCTCTCCACCGAAAGGCGGAAAAAGCTAAAAAAAAAAATAGTTTTTTAATTTTTATTTCAACCATTGGTGCTGTGGCGGATCCGAGAAATACCAAAAAAAAAATATATATTTTCTTCAAATATGATTGTCAGCGGATCCGCAAAACAAGAAATAAAAAAGTCTGGCCTAAAGGACAGATTTTTATTTTCTATTATAATTTTGAAGACCTCAGCTATCTTCAAAATTATAGAACCCGAAGAGGTTGATCGAATAAACGTTAAACAGTGCATAACTGTAATGTGTGCCGTATAATAATAAACGGACCTACTCTAAAAAACCCCCCAAAAAAACAGTTTGGTTTGATGACATGATTGATTTCTATTACCAGTGCCATGCCTCACTGAATCAAATGAAAGCTTTCTCAGTACTTCCTGATTATAATTAAGTAGTGAAGCTGTGCAAGGAGCTGAATGCTGAGTGTCCCATTTGAGACTGCACCCAAGTTTACGTGTCAGTTCAGATGAAATGCATTTAGTATGCGCAGATGTTTACCTTGTTTGATGGCTTATATAATGACTCGAGCTCAAGCTCACAGAGATACTCTGTATAGAGCGAGAGAGAATGATACGTGATGAAGAGACAATGCAGAGAATTGTGGGTAAAGTTAAAAAAAGAATGGGGAAGGAAAATTGAAAGAAATGAATGGAGAAAAGATTGGGTCACATGAGGATAAGAGAGAAAGTTAGGGATGAGAGAGAGAGAGGACAGATAGGGAAAAAATGTTATGTGAACAAGTATGAAAAGATTGCCTTTGCCTCAGGGAGAGAGTGTTTCGGCTTTCTTGTATTAACCTAGATGGATTGGACCAAAATGACCTTAGTAATTCATTAGATTTAAGTTAAAAGGACCAACGTCAGTTTTTATCAAATGGTTGATTTTGAAATCTTTAAGAACATGGAGAAAGTGATGAGACACCAGCAGAACTGAAAGCACAATAGGTATTGGGGAGCTAGGTTCTGTTTGTATGTTAACGTTATTGGGTTATAAAATGTGTTGAGATACGCTTTAGTGCATTAACTTTTGCATTAACGTCACCTAATAACTATGGGCACAAACCCACCCCAAGGAGCACAGAGACTCTAGAACGTGTAGCTGGTGGAATTGGAGGTAATCTAGTAAATATATACATAGACTGAAACTGTTCTGTTTGCAAATCTGATGTTTTTGTGCCAGTCGTGTACCTGCACTTAACGGTACCAGAAAAATGCTCTACCTTCTGAGTTCCTTAGGTTCAGTGCCTAACTCGGGCAAGGGAATATATTTGTGGTCAAGGGAGTCATGGTTTCCTCGTACTGTTGGAAAGTCATGAAGGCTTCCCCAACAGTGAAATGTGGGACTGTGGTAGCCTAGTGGTTAAGGTACTGGACTCTGGACAAGAAGGTCCAGGGTTCAAATCCCGCCTCTGCCAAGCTGTCACAGTTGGGTCCTTGAGCAAGATCCTTAACTCACAATTGCTTGGATTGTAAGACTGTATGAGTTGTAAGTTGCTCTGGATAAGGGCGTCTAAATGCTGTAAATGTAAAGTCCAGTTTCAGGTTTCTGCCTGCATTCACTTAATTGCCTCAAAGTTGACCAGGGATTTCTTCCTTACATTCAGTTGGTCTGGCTCTATCACATATCAGCTAATCTGCCCATGTGGCCTGATGAATAACAGGGTTTGTACTTCCACACATGCTTTCTATGGATATAAGATAGATATCTATGCCATATCTATATTATATCACAGGCAGTCTATGCTGGAAATCAAACACAGTGTTCCCTCGCCATTTCTTTTCTTCTTTCGCGGACTCATATGTCTTCCAAAAATATGAATGGAAAAAATATTTAGCGGATTTTCGCTGTTTCGCGGGTTTTTGCCGAACTCGATCTGCACATGCGTAGTACGTGTGGTGTAGTTAACGTATACATATTCATGTATTTGATGAACTTTTACATTAAAAAATCACGCAATTTAAACAAATATACTTAATATACTTAAATTATTATATTAATTATCACAATAAAGGAATGTTATAAATCATAAAATATTACGATTTACAGTAAATAACGTATTTAGTCACGAATGAATACTGGCCAAAAACGAGAAGTAAGACTAGAGCATTGCCCGTTGTGTTCGCCGTTTGTGAAAGATTAATTATAGACTGAATTAATCCAAGCCCTACGATGCCACCCAAACTTGGCTTGACTGGGATGGCAGAGTTATAACAAATAACAATATTATCGCCAGTGTAGGTAAAACCATAATGTCAGTTCACTGAACCCATAGACTACCATGTTTAAACAGGATACTATTCAGAATGAAACGTCACTGAGGCTCTCTGGCCCGTGAAAAGTTGCCCTCAAAAGACGTTCACGTGTCTCTAAATAGGTCAGCAAAGGACAACTTGGTGTTTTCAGGTAATGGTGTACACTCATAAAGAGACAGAAGCATGACTCCAGTCAGCGTTTGGCCAAGGCAAATCAGTTGCTACAATCGCTGTAATCAGTTTGAGTTTGAATCTCTTTTATTTACTTTACTTGCTTATCCCCTGTGCAAGTCACAAGCAAGTCTCAACTGTCTCCATGCTATAAGCCAAGGAAGTCGAGCCATACAATATTATGATGCTCTAATTCCAGTTTCCACATTTCAATCAGCCAAAAAACAGTGGCCATCAAGAGTTGGACATCTTAACTTTATCTGTCTTGCTTATGTCTGAATAGTCAAAACGATTTTTAAAATATGACGTTTGATATCTTGGTGTTTGTGTGTGTGATTTTTTTTTTTAACCACTATCTTGCATATTTCATCGACAACATGATCCTTCTTTGTGACGAGCATCTTTGTACGTTTGTCTCTGCTGGTTTGCAGCGTTCCAAAACAGAAATAACTTCTCAATACCTTAAAGTGCAAATATTGACTAAAGACATCAAGTAATTTTAAGTAATAAAAATGACGAATTGTTTTCGCTTCCACTGCCTTATTGTACTAATACTATTAGCCAAGTACAGTACAGTATACTCAAATTAAAATGGCTTTAGTATAAAAAAGGCAAAACTTTGCATTTGTCTTGCACTCATTTTAATTAACAGAAAGAGAAGTTCAATGAAGCAGACGAGTGCGTATTTAGTTGAAGACACTACAGTATTATTAGTAAAATCTTGCTGTTGTCTCCCTAGCTGCATCTCTGTTGCCCCACCGGTTTGTGACAGTACGTCGTGGCAGTCCTGCAGCGAGAAGCGGCCTGATCCGGCCAGGTGATCGACTGGAAGCGGTGGAGGGACGCAGCGTGGTTAATCTGCCCCACAGGGATCTGGCACAGATATTGCGCAGGGCGGGTAATACAATGCGCCTCACAGTCGTCCCACGTTCCAGTGCCCGTGAGTTACCACACATTTCTGTACCCCCACCCTCGACCCCTTTGTCAGGATTTTAATTATTTCAATCTCTGCTCATTTTAGTGGCTTGTTGGCTTCAGTTTTGCTTTGCTGTGTTTTAACTTTTAGTTCCCAAGACTCTTATAAGGGGTTCAAATTTGGCTGCTACTATAGCTTTAACCTCAAACTCTACATACGTTTTTACATGAATTTCCTATACGCCAGGGACCTCATGCGAACTAGCTGATGACTTCAAAAAAACAATGCTACACACAAATGTGTGAAGTAATAATACCGCGGCAGAACTAATAATAATAACTAAAAATAATAACAAATAACTAGGCAGATGAAAATTCCACCATTGGAATTGTAGTTTTAGCAACATTGGTATATAACATATCATTGACCATTAGACCCAAAAAGCTTATTATATCTTCGACTTTTTACCCTATTTTACCTCCAAAATGGGGTTTCTTGGCTGCTGCGCTTCCAAAAAAGCCCATTACTAATCAAGCTGTAGAAGGTTCAACTTGGCATCCCAATGTATCTGCCAGATGCTGCTTTTGTTTTAGTGTAAGCGGAGCTCACGCTAAATACCAGCCACTGTAGCCTACAGAGACTTTTGTAAAATTGTATATTAGGGGTGGAGGAAAAATTTGAATTTTTAGATGCATCGCGATTCCGATGTTTAGCGATTCTGAATCGATTAACAAATGTCAATAATCTACAATCGAACACACTTGCGTCTGAACATGTAGACCAGCTTCTGTTCTTACACGAGAACTTTAACATTAGCATCACTAATTAGCTCTGAGTTTAAATGTATAAATGTTCTACGTTAGGACATTGTCAGAAGAGGACCTTTATTTCACAAAGCGATTAAGCTACGTAACGTTAACTAAACTCAGGTTTAGTTAAGTCAACACTTTACCTAGATTAACCAGTTAGCAGTCTGACTCTAAGCCTCATTATTGAAATGCATAATCGTTAAAACTAGCTGATATGAGAAAATATAAACACACAGCTTCTCTGTGTTTATCACCGACCATTTTCCAATCTGGGTAAGAACAGTGGCGTTCTTTTGATGACGTAGCGGGGCTTAACTCCAGCAGCCAATGATTGCCTAGATCCCACCCCCACCGTCAAATCGGCTCTAAACGTCAAAAGCGAGAAACTTTTTGGAGCGAAAGCGAGACTTAAGAGAAGTGCAACGGAGAAAAGGCGCAAAGAAAGTGAAAGTGGATACTTAAAGAATATAAAACTCAAAATACACGAATACAAACTGAAATATTCTGTTTTTATTTTATTTCGGTTTTTATTACAAAATGTAAATTTTTGGTTCGTTTTTTTTGGTTTCCAAAACTTTAGGACCTATTTTGACGCCATAGATTTGTTTCATGTAGTCACATGGTAAAGAAAAAAAAACTCTGTATAGGAAAAAACGAATCGAGATGCATGGATAATCGTTGCCCTCTGAATCGTAATCCAAACGAATCGTGAGGTGCCTAGAGATTCCCACCCCTAGTTTATATGTATATAGCAACTTTAACATACAATAGAATATATGTATAGCCATTGCCTAAACACAGTGTTTTTTTTTAACTATTATTTAGGTTTAGATTTAAACAAAACATGTTTTTAAATACTTATCCTTGTCCTATATGACTAATTCTGCTAATCTAGATTATTAAGACTAATTTCTATGTATCTTTACATGTCCATAAAGAATAGGTTTATAGGTACCCATAGGTAACCATGGCACTGGTACACCCATGTTCAAAATCAAAATTATGTATTATGCAAATGCACTCTAATTCAGTTTTGCTAAGCATTGTTTTGGTAATGACAGCAACAAATAATATTCAATCCATTCCAGAGCTAATATAAAAGCTAAACCACCAAGACACTTGTCTTTGTACTCCTCACCTGGTTGTTTCCACGCATGCTTTATATTGTTTATCTTGGTTTCATCAAACCACAGGACAGGGTTCCAGTAATCAATGTTCCTAGTCTGCTTGTCTTCATAAAACTGTATGCAGGCTTTCTTGTTCATGATATTTAGAAGAGGCTTCCTTCTGGAACTACAGCCAGACTAGTGTGGGTGTGTGGCCTGAGCACTGACAGGCTGACCCCCCACCCCTTTAACCTCTGCAGCAATGCTGGCAGCACTCTTATATCGATTTACAAAAGCCGAACTCTGGATATGATGCTAAACATGAACACACAACATCTTTGGTCGACCATGGCAAGGCAAGTTCTGAGTGGAACCTGTTCTGTTCACTTTCAGGGTGTTGGCAATCTTCTTATAGCCTAGGCCAGGCCAACTTTATGAAAAGCAACAATTGCAAAACATGTTCGTTGCCATAAGGTGCCATGTTGAACTTCCAGTAACCAGTACGATGGAGAGAGTAATAACACTAATTGGCCATTTTTACTTAGGGATGTACTTACTTCTGTTTTTTGACAGTAATGGCTGTGTGTTGAGTAATTTTAAGGACCCAGCAAATGTACACTGTTATACAACAAGTAGACTGTCTACCTTTACATTTTATGAAAGTTTTATTTTTTCTGTGTTGTCCGATGAAAAGATATAATAAAATAGCTACCAAAATATGAGGGGTATACATATATACATACAGAGAGCGAGAGAGAGCAAGAGAGAGAGTGAGAGAGAGAGAGAGAGATTCAGTGAGGAACAGTACAGCTTTGGATGAAAGTCACCAGTCATAAGTGAAACCGTGCCTTGTGCCCCTGAACCAAATTCCCAAAAAATTCCTTATATGTCCCTTATATGAGATCCTATACAAATTGATTGCTCTGACATTTAGAACAGCTTGTAATTATTGTATGCAATTAGTATGTGATAAATACTAGGTTGCATGTGTTGTATGTATGCATGAATGGGTCTTCTATAACTCATTAAAGACTTAAGCTTTTCTAAAGTCTATGGCATTTTTACTAATTAATTGGATTGGCTTTAGGGAAGTTAATATACTGTATATGCAAAAAAACAAAACACCACATACAAGTGTTACATGTCATGTCAACATGTATTTCTAATGGTTTTAATTTAATTTACATTTTAAATAAAAAAATGTAATTTAATAGTAGGTAAAAGACAACCAAGCCTTTCAAAGGAAGAGAATGCACTGATCTACTGCCAGTTGCAGCCAAAAAATCAATACCCTTTCAAAATCGTTTCCCAAAAATCTCACTTTAAAAAAAAAAAAACACCAATACAGCCACAACCTTAACCGGCCACAGCTCAACATATGCCCTGGCGAGAAGCGCCTGTGGCTAATATATTAAAGCTAAGTGTACTCTTCATTCATTTAATGAATTAAAATACACTTCATTTATACTTTCAAAAATGTTATTGATATTTTGATTAAAAGGTTGCTTTTAAACCATGTTTTCTGTTTTTCAGAAAAAAGCATAAGAACGATAAAAAGCAAAGAAAATTGACCCACTTTGCTTTTTGTTTCGAAAAACATGCCCTTGGAGAAACGCTATAAGCTGCCCCTTAAAATTACAATTATTCTATGCAAATCATCAGTCATAACTTGGTCAATTGTCATCCAATTCTAAAAATGATTTCAGTTTTGTAAAGCTATGTCTCAATTTTTTTTAGATAAAACATTAAGTCAACTTAACTGATTTTTTCTGAGAAAAGCCTGTTTATTTACTTTTTTTTAAACTTAGGCCAGACTTTTTAATTGCTTGTTCCTCGGATGTCCCTACTTAACGATCTACTGAGGAGGGAGGAAAAAAAATAGAAATTAGTCTTTATTTTTCAGGACTATGTGGAATCAATACAAGGAAGGAGGAAGAAATAAAAATATTTTTTTATTTTAAAAAAAATATTTAACGTACAATTAAATTAAAGTGAATCTGGAAACAAATTAAATGAACAGAAGAATTTTTTTTGTAGCAGTATATTTGTTTCAAATACTCTACAAGAAGAATATATATATATATACACACACACACACACACACACACACACACACAAAGCGGATTCCAAAAAAGTTAGGACACTAAACAAATTGTGAATAAAAACTGAATGCAATGATGTGGAGATGGCAAATGTCAATATTTTATTCGTA
>JAVSBV010048529.1:0-10990 GCA_033117975.1 Parotocinclus spilosoma
CAGAGACAGCTGGTATATATAAAATGATCATGCTGTCGCCAGGTTTCATTTACACTTACGGCATTTAGCAGACAGCCTTATCCAGAGTGACTTACAATACAAGCAATTGTGGTTTAACAGCCTTGCTCAGGGAGCCAACTGTGGTAGCTTGGCAGAGGTAGGACTTGAACCATGGACCTTCTGGTCCATAGGCCAGTACATTAACCACTAGGCCACCAAAGTCCACCTTCAGTGATACTCACTCCAGATCTCTTTCCTTTTTCAAGGTGAGGAGGTGCGGAACCCACAGAAGTCGATCCCCGTGGGTATCGTGGCTTCACTCCTGATCTGTTTCGTGGCTTATTTTGGTGTTTCTGCTTCCCTGACGCTCTTGATGCCCTACTACCAGCTGAGCATTCAGAGTCCTCTTCCTGTGGCCTACACATATGTGGGCTGGGACCCTGCAAAATATGCAGTAGCTGTGGGGTCTCTGTGCGCCCTCTCCACCAGGTAAGTTTCGGTTCCATGACTGATCAGAAATGAAATGCAGTGTTAAATGTGCATCGGATTAGTACCCGTGTGTTGGCCGTATTTATTTGCGCTTAAATCTTAAAAATGTTCATAAAATCAAAATCACACTGTGGTGATCAATGAATGTATTTGCAATTGGCATCTTCATATATTCTGCACCCTTAAGTAGTATGCTAGTACCCATCACTGTGGTGACCAGGGTACGTCCAAAGCACATTGACAGTGATGGGGCATGGACAGGACCAGATTGTACAGCAGTTCTTGTGGGATCCTCTTCATATTCATTTGAAAATATCCCTTGTTTTTGTGAGCACTGAGTACTTTCTAAGGTTTTAACATTTGTTCAGCTTATCTGAGATACAAATGAAAAGATTTGGCTCGTTTGAAAGACACAGACCAGACTGTTGGTCCTGATAGTTAATCAGATTATCTTTAAAGATGTCATAGCAATCATATAACTTTTCTTAATCTCACTGTTGAGTAACGTAAAACAGTACAGATGGAAATGGAGGGCAAAAGTCGTTACCATGCCTGTAACATGTGCACGGGCGGCGGTGGAAGTTTAGCAAATGGGGCGTCCACTAACATCGCCTGGTTGCTCTCATGCAATATAATTATGATTTTACGAAGTCACTTACAACCAGGTGGAACTCAGTGATTACTGGACTTGGCCATAAGGACCTCATCATCCTCTCAAATCCCATATGATGGACAGTCATAAAGCAAAGTGGACGCTGATGTGTTTGCTAATGTGGCCGAACACCATAAAGGCAGCGGCTTTTATCAGAGATAGTGCTGCTGAATTCTGTGCGAAAGCAGCACGTGGAGAAACATGGATAAATGAAAGGACGTTAAGGAGTTTACCATTTACCATTCAGGATGTGATGAAAGGGATTGCATGTGAGATTAAGAATGGCTAGAGCAACCGGTCCGACCGCAAATTAGATTTTTTTGCCTTGTTTAAATACGAATCCTCCAAAATAACAATGAGTTTTGCTTTGATGTATCATGAACATATATTCGTTTGGGCGGCATGGGTAGCACCGTCACCTTACAGCCTCACAGGTCCTGGGTTTGACCCCAGGTGGAGCAATCTGGGTATTTTACTTGTGGATGCTCCATGTTCTCCCTGTGTCTGCATGGGATTACTCCAAGTGCTCCAGTTTCCTCTCATAGTCCAAAGAAATGGATTAGGTTAACTGATTATTTTAAAGTGGCCCTGCTGTGTGAATGTGTGTATGAGTGTGTGAGTGTGAATGAATTTGTTTGGAAGGGAAACCAAATCCAGATGTTATGAAATGATCAAAAAAAGAAGAGATTATTAATGAACGACCAGGGAGACACAATTAAGTACAACTAAAATAATCTGAGTTTAGCAATCGCTGGGCTCCCCACAGTTTTAGTTTTAGGTTCCAGCTGCTCCTCCTGCTGAGGGTATGGAGACAACCACCTGCTAAGCTAAGCCCAGACTTCTCTATCCACTGGCTACAGAATCCAGCTCCTCCTAAGTTCTTTCCAACCCAACTGTAAGATATAATTGATCCTCACCCTGTCATGTGCATGAACCTCATTACTGCCGCATATACCCATAACCTGCTGAAAGCTCATGCCCACAGATGAAGATAGAAATGTAGACTGACCACTAATCAGAGAGCTTTGTCTGTGGTTTTATCTCCTTAACTGAAGGAAATGAGAAGACCATGCCTCTGACTTGGATGATTCTTTGACTGATTCTTTCCATCCAACAAACTGTGCCTACTGTCCAAGTACCCATTAGAACTAGACTTCATGGGTTCCGGTGAACCCAGTGCTGGGATTTTTATTGGCAGTTACCTAAAAACAGCTCTTGACTTCATCTCACCACAGACAGGATACAGACCAGAGAAGCTCAGCATTGGGAACCAGTGCCCTGCCTGAAGTCTCTTACTTACAGGGTTGCGTTATATGGTTCCAGTTTCCATTCTCTGCATGTATTCTTCTGGATTTCACCAGGGCTGAGTTCCCAAACCTTCAGTGCTCCTTTGGATAGGGGCTGAGTCTATTTTCAATCAGACAATCTGTTTGGGGTGCCCCCATATTACGCTCAGGTCATGATACAGGAAATCCAGCTATATGAATGATACCTAATCTACCTAACAAATATTTTTCCTTTTCAAGTTTCCAAAGGACTATCATATAGATAAATGACTTTTAGACCAAACCTTTTTCATTAAAACCAAATTCCATATAGTTCATAGCTTATGTATGCTTAAATTGCTTGACCTTGAGTGTTGAAAAACATTCGTCTGGACAGTTTAGCGTTCATAATTAAGCTGATTGCTCATTTCTTTTATGCTCTTGTACCAGTTTGTTGGGCGCGATGTTCCCGATGCCACGTGTCCTGTTTGCCATGGCCAGAGACGGGTTGCTCTTTAAACCCCTGAGTCGCCTGAGCAAAAGGCAGAGCCCCGTCATCGCTACCATCGTTTCAGGGTTAGTGGCAGGTAAGACGTCATGCACACGTGAGAAACCTGAATGTATGATCAGAGCAAAGATTTCTTTGTTTAAAAAGCATGTGTTGTTTTGCAGCCATCATGGCCCTTGTGTTTGACCTGAAAGCTCTAGTGGATATGATGTCTATTGGGACCCTGTTTGCTTACAGCCTAGTGGCAATCTGCATCCTCATTCTCAGGTACGCTGAATAATCTGAAGCCATGCTTTCATATTGATAATCCCTGTATTTGTACTACTATTATGTACAAAGCCGGCTCAGTGGCTCAGTGAGTAGGACCGTCCCCTCACAGACACAGACACAAACACACACACAAAGAGAAGACCAGTAAGAAAAGTAAGAAGAAATAACTGGCATCGTTTGAAGCAAATTAAAGCATGAAAGAAAGCATTCCGTTTGGAATAAATGTGGTCTTCTCCAATCTATAACAATGCAGTACATCTTGAAGCCACAGAACACTGAGTGGTTTTGTGGACTTCCACAATCATAGCACAGTGTTTCAAAGGCACAGTTACTCCACTTGTGCCACAGATAATAATTCTTAACCCACCCGGTTTGGTTCGGTGGGGCTCTGACACCTCTCCTTGGAGAACACATGCCGCAAACATGCCCTTGCTTGGACTAGCACTACCAGATGATTGCTGCGGTGGTAGACTAGCGTATTAGACCGCTCAGCCAGCCAGGCGCCATAAATATTAATTATAGTGCTGAAGTGTGATTTGAAAACTTTAAATGTTCCTTTGTTTTCATGCAGATACCAAGTGGATTCAGAAAGCAAGCTAAAGAATCAGGAGGGGTGGAGTTTATTCCGGCCACCCTCATCTCCTACACCTTCAAGCTCTAAAGTGGTGTCGCTGCTCACCTTGGTCATCAGTGAGTTTTTTTATTCAAGAATAAGAAAACATGTCACCTGTGACTGAAAAATTAAAACTAAACTACAATCACACCTTTTTGCCAATGATTAATATCTGGCTCGTGACCCACACATCGAATGAGGTCTTCACTGCACTGTACAACCTCTTCTCTATCTATAAATCCTGCCACAAACTTCACATTATATGATATTTATATCCTGATTAGCCTACAGGAACCTTTTATCTGGGCAGTATATAATCTCATATGTAGTCAAATCTGACCATTTCTAGTGATATCACAACACAAATTATGATATCACAACAGTGACCTAACTCTAAACCCAATATCTGCCAGTCACACAACAACATGACGGTGCATGACAAGAGACTATACACCTTAACCGCCTGACCTCCCCTTCATTAAACACAGCTAATCATGCCTGAGCAAAGCCCACCCGACTCTGGAAATTGTTGGCGACCAAAATGGACTGCTGCACCACCTGAGCATATTACTTCTGCTTCATTTGGTCAGTGTCTCAGAGGCTTCCGCTTTTGTTCTATCAAGGAGAATGTTATGAGATGTGGTGGTTTTTGGTAGGACCCAAGGGTGAGGGATAGACGAAATCCCACAACGTATAATAATAATGGGGAAATTATATAGAAAAACTATTAGGAGGATTACGAAGAGAAGTACGATCAAGAGCGGAGCGGAAGGCTCCTGAACACAAAAAAAACAAAAGGATGAAATGGCGCACCGGTGTGTTGCATCCCGAGCGATAGGGGCGAAGGCGAGCGCGGGAAAGCCAAATCGAGGCGCATATAATTCAAACATGCAGCGGGGTGGCCACTCTAGCTGGGCGTGTCTCATTTGGAAAGGGCAACCGACTAGAGTGAGGCTCAAAAGAGCAAAAAAGGCGCCGAGGCGCCAGGGGGTGAGTGTGATCGCGGTCGCACGTGTGGCGCAAAGAAGCCAAGCCGGGGCGCGTCCCATTCAGGACGAGCAACAGGCTGGAGTGAGGCTAGTTGGGTGCCGATGACGAAAGAGGGTGACGGGAGACCCTCAAAGTGCCCCTAAAAATACTAAATACCTCGGGGGTTCCCCCCGTACGCGTCCATCGGCACTAAGAGCCCCTGGAACATAACCACTATCCCTAAAGGTGTGCGTAAGGGCACGAGCACGCCGGTGGTCTGGCGTGTACTGAATGGAGATGACCTGGCACAGAACAGTGCTAAAACCCACACCTAAATAGCAGGAGAAGCAGCTGTAATTTGGACACTAGACCTAAGCCGACTCACCGATTGCTCAACAATGGCGACCGGCGAGGAACCCGAGCAGAAAGCATGGGTATTTGTGCCCTCAACAAGTTCCACTGGGTGCGGTGTTGGGTGATAATTGCCACCCCAGAACCAATTGTGCCTGAGTAATTCTTGACCTGGTTGGAAGTCACTTCCAGGACTCAAACACAGATGCCTGAGGTTGTATGCGAGGCTGAGGTTGATGTTGTCCCTGTGTGATCTGCTAGAACTCCCACACACCACTTTTCATAATGAACTCCATTCACCGATCACTATAAGGACATGAAGTCCCATCCTAACCAAACTGTTTGACTGAGAATAAGGAGACTCTAATGAAGATCCCCATCAGGCTTCAGTTTGAAGCATTAGCATGTGATAATTTAAAGTAAACTTTTTTTTTTTTATCAATGTCTAGGATCATCACCTATCTGCTTGAGTAACAGACCTGCTTGTGTTCCTGTTTTCCAGTTGTGCTGGCAGTAGGTCTGAGTGTGGCTTTGACTAAGGGAATCCAGGCGGGATTGGTGGAGAAGTGGTGGATGATTCTCATCATCTGCATAATGGTGCTGTTGTTATTAATTACAGTCTTTGTCATCTGGAGACAGCCGCAGAGCAGCACCAAAGCTGCCTTCATGGTGAGACACACTTTAGTGTATTTAGCATGGCAGTGTTAGTGGGGGACTAGGCCAAAGTAGCAAAGTATTCATTGTAAAAAAAAAATTAATACAAATGGAAATCCTAATGATTCTGGTCCATACTTTTAAGTCAAGTCAAGTCAAATTTATTTCTATAGCATGTTTTACAACAGCTTTATAATACTATATTATCTTAAAAGGCCAATTCCAAATAGGGCGACAGTGGAAAGGAAAAACTCACTGAATGTAGAAGGAAGAACCTCCATGGATGACCTAGATGTTATTTAAGTAAACACATATTAAAGTAATAGTAAAATTAAGTAAATAATATAATTTAAATTAAAAAAAATTTAAGTTAGTAATAAAATAAGTACCCAAATAGATTTTAAAATCAGTCCTCATTGGGAGGAGTAATACATTATAATACATTAATAATAGTAATACATTATATTTTAATCCATAAACTATGTATTTTGTAATAATGAATTTAGAACCTGGGTATGTAAAAGTTCCCCTTACTGAAGAATTCCTCACATATATTTTTATAATTTATAAAAAATCTTGTCTTGGATTTTTTTTTAGAATGTATAACAATAATTTATATTAGTACATAATGTTATATTGTAGATTATAATATTGTATAATCTATGTATAATCTGTACACTGGTTTTGGATTAAGCTCAGTTTAGTCAAAGATCTGACACTAAATCATCTTTGATTCAAATATAATAACATTTGGTTAACAATAGGTGTCGCTATAACGCAAGAAAACCCTTTGATCATTTTACACCAGAAAGAAATCGCACGTTTGAAACTATAATGCTCACAAAAATGAGGGGATATTTCAAATGAAAAATCCCATAATTATAAATCCCGTTATATTTGTGTATTTCAGCTCTTGGTAAACCTTTTTGTATTTTACTACATAAATCGATTTTCATTTGCCCTGTTTTTGATTTTTTTTTTGTTGGACTCTTAATGAGGCAAAGTATGACGTGTCAGTTTCCTTGTTTGTAGTTTCTTAGAGTTGGGGTATCCGTTTGAATTTTGACTTCATACTTTAAGGTTGCTTGTCTGAGATGTAGATAAAGAGAGATGTGAACAAGTTACTTAAAGGTCATTTTGTGTTGAAGGATTCCCCTAAAAGCTAAACGGTGCCTGTTGCAGGTTCCTCTGTTGCCAGTGCTTCCTGTCCTCAGCACTTTTGTCAACATTTATCTGATGGTTCAATTGGGAGGAGAGACATGGATCCGCTATGCAGTGTGGATGGCCATAGGTAAGGCAGGGCTCTCGACTTGGGTTTTGTTTAAAGATTAAGTAAAGTACTGCATTGATCAGGTTTGCATAAAGTTCTTTATCAACTACCAATCAGGACAGCCTTAATGCAAAAAAGATAACAGTAACCACCACTGCCTGTGTGGAGTTTCCTCTCACACTCCAAGGACATGCGTTGGGTAAACTGGCAGCTCCAAAATGTCCTAGTGGTAGTAAGTCTGGTTAAACTGTACGATTTCAGTGGCCTTACAAAATGACTCCAAGTCACTTGGTATGAGACGGTTGAGGCAAACTAAGTGAGACCAAGTTAAAACTGAGCAAACTGCAATTCCCACGTTTTGCTTGCATATCATGAACTGGTGGCTTAGTGGGTTGGAGACTGGACTATGGACTAGAAGGTCCAGGTTTCAAATCCCACCTCTGCCAAGCTGCCACTGTTGGGTCCCTGAGCAAGACCCTTAACCCCCCACTGCTTGGATTAGAAGACCGTCTCAATCGTAACTCGCTTTGGATTATGGAATCTGCTAAAATGATGTAAATGTAAAATAATGGAAATAATTAAACGTTTGTGACTGTGGTGGGGTAGGGTACTGGACTATGGACCAGAAGGTCCAGGGTTCCTATCTCACCTCTGCCACAGTTGGGTCCCTAAACAAGACTCTTAACCCACAATGGCTTGGATTGTAAGACTGTATTAATTGTAAGTCTTCTAAACCAAATCCTTTGGTCACAGTGGCACCAAATCGACTGCTGGCAAGCTTGTGCTATTTTGAATTTTAAGAACAATAAAGATCACGTGACTATTTATGTCTGCGACCGTATAATTGGGGTGGTGATTTACATTTACAGCTCTTATCCAGAGCGATTACAACTCATACAGTGTTACAGTCCAAGCCATTGTGGGTTAAGGGTCTTGCTCAGGGACCCAACTGTGGCAGCGGTGGGGTTTGAACCCTGGACCTTCTGGTCCATAGTCCAGTAGGCTACCACAGTCCCACTGTGATCATACAGGGTAAATCCTACATTAACCCTTTTTATAGATCAAAGTAGTTGCTTAAGGACCAAACAGTAGCAGCTTGGTATAAAATCTTCTAATTAGTACAGAGTCCGATGAGGGGTGACTTTCCTCGCTCTTTCAAACACACAGTGGCCCCAGTCTGGAACCACCACTTCAAATGAGCAACAACTGCCCCTGACTGCACTATCATGTTACCACAAAAGATCGAACACACTTTATTCACACATCAGCTGATATAATTACATTTATTTGATACCTTTATCTAAAGGAACCAGTTCTAAAGTTAACGTTCTTGATCTAGAGACTAACAATGGTAGCACTGATTGTTAAGTGAATCCTTAATATTGCTGTTTTTAGGCATGCTGATTTATTTGTGCTATGGAGTTTGGTTCAGCGACCTGAGAAAACAAAAAGAATCGCCTCACTTTGACTACACGAAAAACCCTGACACAAAGTTTGAGGATGCAAAGGAAAACGACTCGTCTCTACACCAAACCAAGCTGTAACGGAATCTCAAACACTGGGTTATCAGTATTGATTTAAATGATTAGAACTGTTTTTGTACATACATAGCACCCGTTATGTATCAGTGTTTATATTATTAGATACATTTAATGTATGGTATGCTATATATTATACTTTTCATGTAGTACATTCTGTATTAAGTATATGTATAATGTGAGCTAAATTAACACTTTACTTAAGGTTTGTTTTAATCCTGTTCTTGTTGGGATTGTACTTATCTCTAGCCTTTATCATCCTTGTTTTGTGTTGTATGAACATATATTTTACCCATTGAATGTTATTAGACTGTAAATATTATCAGTCATTTTGATTAGGTGGTACTCTGGGAAACAAAGAAAACATACTAAGTATATTATTTAAAATATGTGAATATATTTGGCTGCTGTGATTATTTAATAAAACAATTTTGCATACATTTTCTCTGCAGTTTCGTGTACCAAAAAAAAAAGGCAAGTTCGAAAAAACTACAATAACAGGTTTTTTACATTTCCAGCATTTAGCAGACGCCCTTATCCAGAGCGACCTACAACTCATACAGTCTTACAATCCAAGCAATGGTGGGTTAAGGGCCTTGCTCAGGGACCCAACTGTGGCAGCTTGGCAGAGGTGGGATATGAACCCTGGAGTCCAGTACCTTAACCACTAGGTTACCACAGTATTATCATTTTCCTTAATTCCCTTAATCTCAAACTGATTCCCCGATTCATTTCCCAGATTGATTCCTTTTCCAAATTCCTATAATTTATTTCCCCGATTTTGTTTCCTAATTTATTTTCAATAAATTATAATTCTTAATTTATTTCCCCTCATTCTTCATTAGTCTCAATGATAACAGGACCTAAGAACAGCGGAATGGAGGCCAAATGTACCTTTTTTTGGTTTGTTTGAGTTTATTGCTATTCCAGCTCAGAGTCAGGCTATGTACATGGCATTTTAGATGCGTTTTTTTTGCACAAGCTTAAACTAAGTAAAGATTATTGTGCTATATTTGGCTTTTAATCTTGAGGTGATTGAAAGTTCAGATTTTTGGTGGAATATTGCGTTTAAAGAGAGCTTTTATATTCGTGTCTCTGTAGAATTTTTTCTTGATACTGTTAAAGGCTCAGCGTTATATTAGTATGGGTTTTACATTTAGCAGACGCCCTTATCCAGAGCGACTTACAACTAATACAGTCTTACAATTCAAGCAATACAATGGTGGGTTATGGGTCTTGCTTAAAGCCCGAACTGTGGCAGCTTGGCAGAGGTGGGATTTGAACCCAGGACCATCCAGTACCGTAACTGCTAGGCTACCGCAGTCCCACAGTTTTACTGTCAGTGGTGATCCACAGTTTTGGCAGGATGGAACATCCCCCTCCCCCATGGCCAAACGTACTTTTCTTACTCACTGCAAAAGTGTGTCTAACTTTTTAATACAGTTTAATAAGATTGCATTGATTGCATTAATCATCATATGCTGATATATTTACATTTGATTCGATCTAAGCTTCACTCTGCTGTTTAACTTGGATTGCTTTATTATTAAGGTATCTTATTCACCATGGGAACATCATCCAGGCCAGACTCCTTCAGCTTCTCCTTCACCCTGCGTGCAATGTCCCTCAGGTACGGCAAAGCAAACTCCTTAAACTCCACGGGGCCCAGACACCCGGCATGTGATTCGAACACCTGCAGGGCCTGAACAAAACATGTGTATTGGTTTTTTAAATATAAAAATCTGTTATTATTCATATTTTGATTTCCAAGTGGCTTCACAGGTACAAATGCAGACCACACATGACAACAGATTGTACAGAAAGCTCTCACCTGAGCTCCGGATTTCACTTGCCCCACCAGATACTCCACGATGACATCAGTCAAGCGCTTTAAAAGTGTGTGGCTGGCCTCCGGGTGTCTGTACAACCAGCGCTTGGCCTTCGAGTGGGTGGTCGAGCCTCCGCCTTCAATCATGTACGACATGAGAGTCCACTGCAGGTGAAAAAGCTCTTAGCTGTCAGTGTTGTATCACAGTGCATCTATAATCTATACAGGTGTTTTATTAATAATAGTCAAATCTTCTATTTGAAGTTTAGTATTCTTGAAGTATGCGTTTTCGCTTTCTTTGCGCATTTTCTCCATTGTGCTTTTCTCAGTCTCGCTTCAAAAATTCTCTCACTTTTGAATTTTGGACCCAATTTGGGGGGTGGGGATCTAGGCAATCATTGGCCGCTTGAGCCCCGCCCAGCTCATTCTACATTTATACATAGCTCCCTGCATAAAACAACGTTTAGGCTAAACTACTGTCGATTACAGTTAATGGGACCACATCGGAACGCGATGCTTTTGGTCATAATAACCGGCTGGTCCGACTAAACGAACATGCCCTATGTTACAAGACGGGACGTGC
>JAVSBV010048550.1:0-24268 GCA_033117975.1 Parotocinclus spilosoma
GTAAGACAAAAAATCTTATCAGTGGAAAAAACAAGATTTATTGCTTTGAAATTAGACAATTACACTTGCTAAGATTTAGATTTTTGCAGTGTACATATGACACGTCCCCCTAGTTATGACTGTATATTTTAACATTTTTAACATCCACATACTGTATTATCAGCCCCCGATGGGACCCCAGTCCATCACAAGCCCAGAAAGGGGTCACTGTTGCAGTGCCCCAACCAACCTCCCATCTCTCAGGTATGACCCAGCAAGTCTATGTGTGATGTCCAACGTGGTTGGAACCCCATCACTGCAGTCGTGTGGCAAAGAACTACCCTCATACTAAAGCTTATAGTGTTCATTCTAAAATGTGTTCTGGTCTATAACATTCCCTCTATCATGTCTATATGGTTAATTTTAGTTGACTGATATTCGAATAGCTACTTTAAAACTATGGCTATTTACACTAAATGCTACCGCATGTTGGTGGTTGAATATTTTTGTTGTAGCAGCACTGTTATATCTTATCCACTTAACAGCACAACATGCACTAACTAACACCACCACATCAGTGTCACTGCAATGCTGAGAATGATGGACCAGCAAAGGTGTAAAATGGGCTAACAAACTATGTAGAGAAACAGACTACTCTATGAAGTGCTTCAATATGGTAAGTGGAAGTGATCACATGAGTGTAAAATAAATAAAAAAAATCAAGGATGTGTACCTAATAAAATGATCAGTGAATTTATACTGTATATTGGATTTATATGGAGAGGCTATGTGTGATTCTGTACACATATATCAAAGGGCTGTGTATTTTTTGCATGAACGCAGCCAAGAATTGGTTGATCACTAGCTCCAAACTGTGATGCTGTTGTCCATTTTATGCTTACTTCAAGTTTAGCAAACCGGTCCGAGCGGTAGCAGGCCAGCTCTGCATTGATCAACTTTGTCAGCAAAAACTCTCTAAATTCGGATCCCTGTGGATGTACACAGTAAGACAGCAAATGTAATTAATGGCAATGGAAACATTCTAAATATTTTAGAAAGCAGTAGCTAAACAAGTACAACCATTTACCTTTCTAAAGACTGATGGATTTGGAAGTGGGGGACCGAACTGTGGAACATCATCTCGTGCTGTGACAGAGACCTGTAAAGCAACTTCGCTGTTATAAAAATATTAATAGTTTTGGGACTGTACCATGGATAATGATGGATGACATTTTAATGACTGATAATAAATTTTAAAAAACAGAAACTGTAGCTGGTCACATTTCTGACTGACATTTAACTGATCTTGCAAAACCAATTTCATTTAGTAACAGTCGCATGGGTGGCACAGTGGCAACTGGCCATCACTCAGTGACCTGTTTGAATCCCAGTTGTCTGGGCCAGACCTCAGGGAGGTCATATGGAAGCATCATCCCCTGCTGCAGTGGCAACCTCTGTAGAGCAACCTATCCAGAGTGAACTTCTACATGTATCTTATATATAAACAACACAGAGTAGCTTGGCTAAATGGAGTGAGCACCATGGGTATAGCATGCCAATCAGACTGCACAACATGAGCATCTTCATTAGAGAACTGGGTGGCATCGAAAGGGTTGGGTACTTATACTGTGATCAAAATCATACAATGTCAGCCAGACATTAGACTGACTGGTGTTTTACCTTGTATGTCATTTCATCTGTGCCAGGATTCTCCACCTGCACCAAGATGTAGGCATGGAGGAAGTTGGAGGCAATCATGTCAGGCACAAACGGTGTGGCCTCCTCTTGGAAAACCACTGCCACAATATCATTTCCTATATGTCTCTTCCTCTGAAGCTGTGAGTGGTAAAAGAGGGCCAAAGTCATAGTCAAATATGGATGCAGAACTGTTTTAATTTATTTACACACTTAACATCTGTCTTGTCAATAGATTTGCTGGACTTCCCCATTCTTGCAGCAACATGAAACTGAAGAGTCCTTGCAAAATACGTACCTGTTGTGTGTCTCCTTCGATATAGGGCAGTTTTGTAGAGACATGGAACATAAGCTCATTTCCTCTGAACACAGTGTAGACTGATTGAGAGCCTGTCTGCCTGTGACATACATCTAGACCTCCTCGGAACCTAGCAGAGGAGAGAAGGAACTAAAGTTTTGGTATATATAACTTTAATTAAAGAATGTACACAATAAATTTATACCGGAATTTAGATTGTTATATTAGGCATCCACACAGGACAATGTAGAAAATAGTGCTGACAATCATTCGTTTTTTTTTGTTAAGCACTATGTAGCCATACAAGTGCACAATATACAGTACACATCAATAAAATACATACATACAAATACAAACCATACATTTGAATCCTGTATGGTTATGCTTGGATCCCTTATGGCAAATTGAGAACTTCTGCTAATGTGCCATTTACAGCTTGTGGAAAAGTCACAAAGGAATCCAGTGTAAGCTTAACTAAAACTGTGTCTCACATTGGCTAATGTCAGTGTTTGAGCCGTAAAAAAACAATAGTATGCATGACAGAGTTGCAAGGTGAAAACTACTGCTCTGCAAAAAGACTACTTCTGAACACCTGCAGTTTGCAAAAGAATGCAGCATGCTATTGGAAATATGATTTTTAAACACATGATAAATAAAGATAAATATATTATTATTATAGATAAATAGCAAAATATCTCAAAAACTTTTTTGCTTTCATGAAAAACACTATGTCTGTATACAGGAAATCACTGCATTCTATCATAAGAACATTATTCGATCTGTGAATGTAAATGTCAAAATAACTTAATATCAAGAGGATGTGGGTCATTCAGCATAACAAGGACCATAAGGACCCAATTTGTTATATCAAAGCAGAACAAACTTGAAAACTTGAAAGAACAAACTACCAAAGTAGAACAAAATGAAGAAGAATAGAGTTATTGTAATAGAATGGGCAAGCCAAAGGATGGAGCATAACCCAACTGGATATTTATAAATAAACCTGAAGCAAGTAGTTAATTTTAAAGAACCCACCAACATCCCAGAGTTACTGAGATGCTGAACAGATGAGATACTGAATGTAAACATTCACATACTTTTTTCACTCACCAATATGTTAAAATCTGTCCAAATAAATAAATGGATAGTTTTTCTCATATGTTTAATTGACTTCTCTCTAGCAAGTTTTAGAACCTGTGTGAATATCTGATGATGTGATGTGTTGAGTCATATTTCTGCAGGGGTTGAAAAATGTGTGGCACATACAAGTACCCTTACCTCAAATCACACAAAACACTCACCCTTTAAAATCCTGCAGATCTACAATGTCTCCAAGTACTCTGAGAAACTCAGTGAAGGCTGGAGTTTCCTCGCTGTTCCCAAACAACTCCTGTTCTGATGTCTGACAAATACAACAATTCAAATAAGTATAATTACATATAAGTGTAATGGGAGCAGCACAAATAAACAGAAATAGGCAAAGTTTAAAATGGAGGAACTTGGAGATAACACTTCTTGGGTACACTTATCACAACCAATACTATCTGTTAGAGATTCAAACGGTGAACTAAAAGTTTTGAACTTTTGTCATTTTCAGCACCTTTACTAATTTGGTGCTCAATTCAGCTTTTATGAACTTTGTTGGGTGCTTTACCTGCTGTTCTATATAATCTCACAAGCTTTCTTTAGACAATGGTCCAGTTATTTGCTGGTCACCTATGACAGGTGTCCATTTGCGATGTCAGTGCACGTGGTGAAAAGGTATAACTTTTGTCAACAAAGTCATAGGAAGTCATTGTCACTTTGGTCTGCAACGTTACCAGACCTTGATCTTATCAACCACACTTGGATTGAGATTAAATATCTAAATGCCACTTAAAACTCAAGCAGATAATGGAAGACTGACAGGATGGAATCCTATCTGACTATCTTAAAATTATTATTAGAGCAGAAATGCTGATTGAATCATGAATTTGGATATTTAGTTGGTTTTAGTTTGCACTGTGCATAACTGACCTGACCAAACTTCTGGTAGATGACGCCATACTTGAAAGTGTTGTTAACCTCATGCTCATCATACTCCAATATTAACTGAGATCCCTTTTAAACAAAAGCAACATGCAATCAATTTATGCAGGCACATCACCAGACATCATAAAGAAAATCTGACAGAATATAAAAAACATGTTACGGTTCTCAACTACAATAGAATACAATACAATAGTGTTTTAATTGCATGAATTTATAGTTTTCAATCCTAACACCACTTCCTTACTTTCTAACTCTAAGGTACATCTGGTAATTAAGGTTGTAATTCTCAGCTCTGTTGAGGGAACTTACCCTGGGGTACAACACAGGGCTTAATCTTAGACCACCAATATCTTCACAAAGCAGCTAACAGAAATCAAGAGAAACCAGAAGTCAGTGCACCGAGTTAAATCAAAAGAAATATAATACAATCAGTAAAGGATGGCTTGAAAATACCCTGGCATTACCTTGGCTAACTGAGGAACACTGGGGAGCTCAGTCATTCCTGTGACAAAGATCCTATCGTAGATTGTTTTTGATGGAGTCCTGATGCAGGGCACAGAGATTTTATTCCAAATCAAACTGTTCCATAGATTTGCTCTTGCACAAGACTGAAATCTGTCCCAAGAACTGTTGTTACCTTAGAATGACGTGCAGATGTTCTTGGCCTCTGGTCTCTACGTGTCTGAGAGACAGGACAAGGTTGCCATGGTTGCTGCCCGTGCAGCAGAAGTTGAAGTGTTCCTGTGAAGTGACAAGATTCAGACTCATTCATATATTTTACACTGCCTATAGAACACCGTCCCTTTCACCAATCAGTGTGTCACATTACATCCTGAACATTTTAATGTATTAAACCCAGTTGTTTTATGAAAATCAAAAATGATTTATTTATTAAGTGCAAATAGTGAATACCCAGGTTGGATAAGTGATCAGCCCCTTTAGAGTTTATAAACTTTATAAACTTGCTTAGGTCAACCAATCACCTTCCAGTTCATTAGCCTGTGTCTGGCAGCAAGTGTAGCAGCTTTGATTACTTCAGAATAAAACTATTTCTTGAGGACTCTACCATATCTCTTAATAACTAGTTCAACTTTACTAAATGGTTATAAGAACAATATATTCACCAATGAGGCCTTAATTCTGTTACTGTTAAATCTGCACAAAACACAAAAATGTTTATTCAAAAACATTTCAAATAGCAGATGTAAAACAAGTTAATGTTAATGTGAACTGTAATAACGTTATGTTGTGCAGCTATAGCAGAAACTGCATTTTCTCTGACTGACCCTGGGGAGTGAATTTTCTCTTTCTTTTGAAAGTATTTTTAGGTGTCCATTATGTCCACATACCGAAACAGCAGCTTTATAGACTGTAAATTGCATCACGCCGAGGGCATGAAGCTGCATAAACTAATTCATGTGCTTAAAGCCATGTGCCCTCTAGTCCTTTTGTTGGGCTTGTCTGACGGCAGGTGTAATGTACAGCCTGTATAGTGTCGTGTGCAATTTGGGACTACGCTCTGTTAAATTAAAGGATGTTGCAAACACTAATATCAGAATTGAATGGAGTGAGAATCTGAAGGGCATGATCAGGTTGTAACACACCACATTTACAACTGTAGGTTCAGCACTAATTATACAGTATTTAATTCTCTACTTAGCTTTAACTAGCTTTTCTCTTCAATCTTTTTTTAAAACAGCTTGGTTCCTATGGTTTTTCAGATGCTTACTCTGCCCAGAAAGTGCTTGCGGTAGGCTTGTATAGAATAGTTACTCTCCAGCTGGTATCCAAACTCGCCACCTTGGTTTACTCCCTCTTCATCTTCCTCATAACACCAGCCATTCTCCCCTGTATTTGGTGTGATGATTGGATTCTCTGTGTCTTCAATCCAATATCCTCCAAACTGTGGAATAATAACCTGAGGGTAAGGAGGCCCTTCCTGTAGCACCTGACATACAAAATATAGATTTCATTTTTAGTAGTGAGCGCAAGTGGGAAGAGAATTCATCATTTCAAGTTTGCACTAGGAGGTTGGAGTGTTATTTATTGAAATATGTTCAGAGGGTAGTATTACACACAATTTGACCAATCAAAACACAGAGGGATAGTTATAATATTGTTCATATTCAATATAACAATATAATGGTTAGTATTCAAGTTATAGAAAAAGCTCATTGCTGTGAAAACAAGCAGCTACAGCAGCATTTTTTGTTTAGCAGTTTTCTCATAAATTTGACTGATAGCTGAGCTTCTTTCTTTCAAAGCAATAAGCGTTCATATAAAGTTCTTATAGCGCTTCTAACACCACCTCCATGTTGTGATTGGTTGCCTCACAAATATTGTGTAGTACTACTCTCAAATGATATTCCATTAAATAAAACTCCAATGAGCAATGTTCTATGTGGTTTACTGGCTGCATGGGAACATGTGGATAAAAATGTGGGTAAACTTTGAGGCCATACCTGTTCTATACTCGGATAAGGAATATAGTCATCCTGAGGAAATAGGAGAATGTTAGAAATGTTTTAGACAGATGGTACTTTTCATCACACATGCACACAGTGACGAAATCACACACATTAACACTTACAGAGATGGATGGACAACCACAACAACACTAGTGAGCTGTAGGAGAAACCGTTTACTCCATAAGCACAAATCAGGAACACAATCATGCACATAATGGAAATTAATCTGTCTTGGATATGAATTTTAACAAGTGAACACACAATGCATGCCCAAAGAAACACTTCAGTGCTGTGAGACACTGTGTAACTGCTATCATGATTATATGTTTGATCACTGTTTGCCTTGCTCAGAGTCACAGGGGTGTCTGTCTGTGATGCTCAGTCTGGCTGCAACGCACCTCTTGGATTCAAACCTGGGTCACTACGGCGGCTTACATATTAGACTGCTGCACCACCAGAGGGACAGTTGTTATCCATGTTTACTAGAATGTAAACTTTATTGCCAAAAGTATTTGCTCAACCATCCAAATAATCTGAATCAGGTCTTCCAATCACTTCCATGGCCACAGGTGTATAAAATTAAGCACCTAGGCATGCAGACTTTTAAAAAAACATTTGTGAAAGAATGGGTCGCTCTCAGGAGCTCAGTGAATTCCAGCGTGGAACTGTGATAGAATGCCACCTGTGCAACAAATCCAGTCGTGAAATTTCCTTGCTCCTAAATATTCCACAGTCAACAGTCAGCTGTATTATAAGAAAATGGAAATGTTTGGAAACGACGTAAACTGACGGTGCATAGTGCGAAAAAGTCACCAACTTTTTGCAGAGTTAATCACTACAGACCTACAAACTTCATGTGGTCTTCAGATTAGCTCAAGAAGAGTGCGCAGAGAGTTTCATGGAATTGGTTTCCATGGTTGTGCAGCTGCATCCAAGCCATACATCACCAAGTGCAATGCAAAGCGTCGGATGCAGTGGTGTGAAGCACGGCGCCACTGGACTCTGGAGAAGTGGATGGCGCGTTCTCTGGAGTGACGAATTGCACTTTTCCATCTGGCAATCTAATGGACAAACATCTGGGTTTGGCAGTTGCCAGAAGAACGGTACTTGTCTGACTGCATTATGCCAAGTGTAAAGTTTGGTGTATTAGGGATTATGGTGTGGGGTTGTTTCTCAGAAGTTGGGCTTGGCCCCTCAGTTCCAGTGAAAGGAACGCTGCATGCTTCAGCATACCAAGATATTGTCAACAATTCCATGCTCCTAACTTTGTGGGAACAGTTTGGAGCTGGTCCCTTCCTCTTCCAACATGACTGTGCACCAGTGCACAAAGCAAGGTCCATAAAAACATGGATGGCTGAGTCTATTGTGAATGAACTTGACTGGCCTGCACAGAGTCCTGACCTCAACCCAATATAACACCTTTAGGATGAATTTGAGCGGGGACTGAGAGCCAGGCCTTCTCGCCCAACATCAGTATGTGACCTCATAAATGCGCTTCTGGAAGAATGGTCAAAAATCCCCCTAAACACACTCCTAAACCTCGTGGACAGCCTTTCCAGAACAGTTGAAGCTATTCAGGCTGCAACGTCATATGACCAACGTCTTATTGAACGCTATGGATTAGGAATGGGATGTCACTTTAACTCAAAAGTGAGTCAAGGCAGGTGAGCAAATACTTTTGACAATATAGTGTATGTAGCCAAGTGAACAGCACCGCTGTTAACTACTCATGCACTGATGTTATAATCTGTGTGTTTGCGTTTCAACAATCGCTATTTATAGAGGCATTCAGGTGACCTAGTTAGTGACAGATAGCTGATTTGGGACAGTCATCTCGTCTCCAAGGGCAATTCACGCTAATAACTCGCGAGAACTGGTGCAAAAGGTAACGTGCTCGCGCTGGCGCGGAAAAACGGACGAGAACTGTTAACGGTTGCACTGGAGACTGCGCTGATTTATGAGGTAAATTATTTTAAATAAACCATGTTAAGTGTTACATAAGCAGCTTATTAATCGTAATGGTGACTTTAAAATGAAGCATTAACGCGGGCAAATTACTAAATGGTTTGACGTGAATTTATATTAACACACTCCAGGCGTGCGTTTAATGAACAAGCTGTGTTCAGGGTTGGGAAGTAATTGGTCTTTTTTCTGGTGAATGTTTGCTGAGAAATGTTAGTAATTTAAAATGTACCTGTATGAAAGCACAGTGTGTATGAAAATGGCATTGTTTGTGGTTAAAAAAAAACAGTATATTCATGTTGTCTTACTTCTGTTTAACCACTACTGTTGTCTTTTTAACCAGTTGCCAATTAAGACCATTGTTATGTAGGTTTGTTTGACGTAACAAGTCTTTTATTGTTTTACTCTTTTGGTGGATATTTTTGATCAGTTAAAGAGTTGTGTTCTTGTTTAGACCGTTGGGTAAAATCAGTCCACATTGAGATCAATAATACTGGTTAAAGAACCCAAAGTTCAAGTTTCCAACAACCATTATACTAATTTCCTGAAATTTCTCATTTAAGCCTGTACTCTCTCTTGATTTCAGTTTGAGAGAATTAAAGGCTCCCTTATTTGATTTCAGAGTGAGTGTTTGCTCTGTTCTTTATAACCTGACCACATATAGTAGAGTAATATGCTGCTCACAAAAATTAGAGGATATTTCGGAATGAATATGAAGTGAGTAAAAGAGAAGTGTTTGAATTTATGTTCTTAAACATCATCAGAAAAGCAAATAAAGTCAAAGATGGTTGTTTGATTACATAAATGAGATGCAACATCAATTATTGTGATTGAGAAGCAAGTGGCATAATCATGAGGGTGAACAAAAGATGAGTGCTACACATTGACTGTTCAGTAGAGTGGATGGTCACACAAGACTGCAAAACACACTGACAGTGATGGGGCATGGACATGATAAAATTGTCCAGCAGTTCTTGTGGGATCCTCTTTGTATTCATTTAGAAATATTCATTATTTTTTTATGAGCAGTGTATATGTATCTAACTGTTCTTTTTCTAAGCAATTAAATTAAATGAAAAAAAACTAGGCCAATAAATATGACTTTGTTGAAGATTTCCTTAACCTGAAGTGTATCTCTGGGCTCATAACTCATGCTCTGCAGACCTTTACTCTCTGTGGGTCTGGCCTCATCTCATCGACCTCAGACACCTGCTAATGGTCAACATTAAGAGGTCATGGATTATAAGTGTCATGCTGAAAGGCTGAGCAACTGGGTATTAATCTTATCTGTGAGCTAGAAACATATTAAGATACATGGTCCTATGATTTGACCATATGATAGAACAGTTTGTCTAATAATAGCATTATTTGCAAATGACCTCTGACAACAATTAAGAATTGCGAATATTCATTCTTACCTCCAGTTTTTCCAGTGAGTCAAAGAATTGTGTAGTCTGTGGGGAAAAAAAAAAGCCCAGCTCCACATGTTAAGTAGTGGTAAATATCATAGATGATAGTTTCATTAGCATCAGTTTAATTCACTTAAACTGTATAACAAACTAATAAACAGGTTGCGACAAGAGTGTTTCTTTCTTATTTTGTCAATGTTATTATTTCTTAGTGATCTTTCAGTTTGCATGGTTAGTGCGGTTGATCCCCGGTTCGATCCAGACCATGTGGAGTTTGAATATTCTTTCTCTTTCATTCAAGTACTCTGGCTTTCACATTTCAAAAACATGCATTAGGTTAATTGGTTGCTCTAAATTGGCACCGTGAGAATGTTTCTGACTAGTATCAATGTTACCTTGTCTGATACAACTTTGAATAAAAAAATAAAAAAACTTAAATGTCCTATCCATTCCCCCCAGATAAAGAGTTTAAATTTCAGTCTTTGAGTCCATATATAGGGTCTGAAATGGTCATTGTCCCATTTATTATTTTTTTTTATCCAACATTGTCTTGATATAGTACTAGTAACTGTGGGTCAGACCTGGGTCACTGCGATGGTAGACTACAGCCCCCAAAAGCTCACACTGACTTTCATGTGCACTCCTAACTGAAATATTTCATGAAGAGCAAAAATGCATTTACATGCCAAGATCAATTTAATGCTCTAAACTGTCTTAACATTAGTATATGCTATTATATAGAAATTGTGTGTATATATACTTCTCACAAAAAAATCATCTAACATATGAAACAAATGTTTAATTGTTTGTCATTGCCCTAGAAAGCAACATAATTTTAGTTTTGTTGACAGCTAACATTCCATCCTTTGTCTTGTATTTCTTGTATATCAAACTTACAAACAAACAATTAGAGATTTATGGATTTTCATGCATTACGGTCAACATCCAGCAAAGGTAAATGGCAAGTTTAGTTTAGTTTTAGTTCAAAAGGTTTGTGGTTTCAATTGTTCTTAGATTCTCTGCAGTGATTTTTTTTTCTTTGCAGAGAGTTTTTCAGAGCAGTGATGTAATGTAAGTGTGCTCAACAAGGCCTTTCACACAGGAAATACTTTGGAAGAACAGACATTTAAATTCCACCTGTTGTGCAAAGCATCACAAAAACAGAGTAGGCAGAAAGTCAGAAAGCTACAGCAGGGTATGCATACAAATCACATTATACATGTGCGCAGTGCTATGGAATTATTAATCTAGTTATTTTTTCAGTATTTTGATCCATAGACTCCAAGATGGGGGAACTTGTGTACCTATGCTGCTGGTCAACTGATACACAAACATTTTTAACATTAAGTAAAATGATTTTGGTGTTTAAAGCGGCTCGTTGTTTCTTTATATCCTGAAGAAGCTATTCTGCTATTTTTGAATGTGTAAATTAATTTGATCAATAATAATCAATTACCGACCCACTGAAAACAGAAAAATATATAACCTCAGGTTACAGGTAAAAATACCCGAGTAAGGTTGGTTTACCTTCAAGGTAGCAGGAGCAGTTCTGGGAGGAGATGGTGGACAATCTGCCAGGGAAACACCAGAGATGGTCAGTGTTTCCTGTTTCCTGTAATACAGCATTATCAAAGTGATCAGTCATAATGAGTGCAGGCAAGTACAGTGTAGTTTATCATAATATTATTCCTACTGCGTTTAGGTGAGGCATTTGTTAGTGTATTTGTTTGTGTACTGTCCATATGGTACACAAACCTCTGAGAATAAACTTGAACTTGCACCCTACCTCTCAAACTCTCTGCGCTCAAGTCGCTACTTGGTCTGAGAAGATCTCTTTAGCTATTTCACCATAAAGTTCATACAAAATAAGGGCTGCCACTAACGACTAATTTTCTATAGATTCAACTATTGACTATTTTATCGACTACTCGGCTAGTCTAAACGATTAATTTTCTTCCAAAGGAAACAAACTGAATTTAGTTTTATTTTATTCTTACAACAAAGCGTCATAATAATGCAGCAAAAAACAAAATGTAAACCAGATTTATATTAAAGTGCAAAACTTTTCTCTCCAGCGCAGAAAACAAACAAAAGAGAGCTTATTTCAAAGTCATGTAACTTGCAAAGAAATCCACATTTCTATTAAACCCTTTATCAAATGCAAGTCTCATCTTCTACCATTGACAGGGGTCTCATGTCTGACAATCATGTTAAGTACACTTTCAGTAAGAGCTGCTGCAAATTTTGGTGAGCAATCCTTGCTTTGCAGGAATTCATTCACTTGGCTTGCCTTATAGTAAGAGCAAGACAGCAAGTAAGGAGGAAAAATATTAATGAATTCTTATTATTAACCATTAAATTAAATGCATCTAATTTGTTAAAACTTTTTGTTGTGTATATGGCATTCATACACAATGAAATGTGCAATGAAATAATAGCAAAAATAAAACAGATAACGGACATGTCTCATAATGTCCAACATGCACTAAGGACACAGAATAAGCCCAGGATATCATCTAAACATTTACTCAAATGGCTACTTATTTAATGAAACAAGGTAGAAGTCAGATGACTTTATTAATGGGTTTATCTAGCATTTACTGGCAAAATATATATTCAAAACACCTTCCCTACTAATGGTAAAACGATGGTTTTGCCTTTTCTGGTGGCCCAGTGTGCTTCCGTTTAAGGTGTTCGTGCATCGCGCAGGTGCTGCCATGAGAGTGTACACGTAACCTTTTGTCTTGAGCCAATTTAAAGTAACTTCATAATTTGGACGCTTTTGGTCTTTGAGGACAGCGTTGAGGAAAGCCATTTCTTTGAACGGATGCAATTTAGAAATCAAAAAGGGGACATTAATAAGCATTAAAAACAAAAACGATGCGTCGACTTAAAATACTGATGTCAATGTATTTTCAGCGTCGGCGTCATTGACGACGTCGACCAATCGCGGCAGCCCTATATAAAATAGATGCCGTCTTTAATCTGGACTGAACTGTCCAGAAGCAGGTATCTTATCAGAAGCTGTCTGTATGAGACAGGGAGTGGGAGAGAGAAATAATTGAGACTAATAATACCCACATAATCATTCATATACTCTCTGTGGAGATTATGAATAGGTTCCAAGTATCCATCATCAGATGCCTCTAGTTCCTATTAGGGAGCCAGTGCCACACAATCCATTATGATGAATACAGAGACAAATTGCCTTAGATTCATCCTCAAGACTAATAAAACACTGAGGAAATGCAAACACTGACAAATGTCACAGTTCACCCACCTGAGCATTTTCTTTTAAACTTGGGTAACCAAATATGTGCCATCACACTGTGGGCCAACATACCAAGGCTCCCATCACTGGGGGCTTTTAGCAAGTCATGTACTGTACACAAGCAGGTTATTCACCATGTATGGACCCCTACTTCAAATGGTATAGAGTGGGAGTTTAGAGTCAAAATCACTGCTTAAGAATATTTAATTATGGGATATTTTGTTTTATACAACAGTTTAGTTCCGACCTCACAATCTGACCATTACCACAAAAACGGTTAGGTCGACTGCACTGACGGCAGAGCAACTGAACGTGCTGGAACTGGGTGGAAATGAGCTAAATACACTTCGACTAACAAAGTGGGCTACAAAATGCTTCACGGACTGGCTCTTACAAAATGACTTTAAGTATATGTATTTTTTCCGCTTAATTTTCACTTAATCCCAATTTAGATTTAAAGTTCGCGTTCGTGGTGTTAGCCTGTATAAACTATACGCCGTATTGTAGCCCTTGAAACAAGCCATGGAACTGTTGTTGTGGAACTACTTTTTGGCGGAAGGCTTCGTCCTCATTAAAGCATATTTATTATGAATTTCTTGATGTGGTTTGATTTATTTTCTTCATTTATTTTGTAGAAAAATACTGTTGTATAAAAGCAATAGAACACTCGAGGTCGTGTGTTATCGCGAATAACATCACGACTATGATTTAAACTACGGCACTACGACCAAATCACAGCCGTGATGTTATTCGCGATAACACACTCCTTCTCGTGTTCTATTGCTTAATTAGAATTCGTAAAATCTCAGACATTAAATTTGACCGGCATGGATAATCGGATATGCATTATATGACATGTACCTGCAATTGGAAACTGTCCTGAATGTGCATTTTCTCTTTCCTGATATCATATGCTGTTTGGTTTTGGATTTCACTTGAAATGAAACCAGGAACTGCCTGATGTCAATGCATCAACTGTATTTTTTTTTATATTTTAGCATGTTACGTTACTTTGATGCTAAAAGTGGAAACGGCTCAACGTGTGTGACTTGATGTGATATGTGAGAGTCAACACTGTAGACACTTTTGTTTTTCACTCTTGTTAGAACTACTGCATACGCAGACACTTGACTTTGTTTGGTGAGCTAAGCTGTATTGCAGTTTTCGCTGTTTTTAACCTTGTCCTTGGTGCCACAGCTTTTCCATGCGGCCTCATGGGAAACTGCAGTCTGACTGCACAAAGGCTTCCTGGGTGTGTGGTGCCTCTGCTCCTCAGGCACATTGCCCACTGTCTTTCAGCTGTCTTGAGAAAGAAAAGAGGTGACTCCAAGCTGGGCTCACTCCAGATTTAATCAAACAGCACTGGCTTCTATAGCAAAGCAGGAACACTGCCAGAGTCAGTTTGATCTAGACTCCTAAGATGTGTGTAAACAGAACCGTTTGTCAGGCCTGCTCTATAGTCCTTTCTGCAGGCCTGGCATGATGAACAGGACCGACTGACAAGAACTAAAGCTAATACTAGTTCTACACACAATATCAACTCAGCTTAATCAGATCTGTTATTTTTGTGATGCTGATTATTATGAAGAGCTTCGTGTTTTAAAATCTCAATAAAACAGCTTGGGCTACACAGATATCGGATAGCAACTATATTGATTGTGGATATTGTTTCCTTGTGAGGGGTAAAGTTTATGTTAAGCGTTTAACATTGTACTGTTAACAGTCATAATATTTAATCCTTATGCCATATATTGTATAGGTCCCCCTTGTGCCGCCAGGGCTCAGATGTTATGAGGCTGACATCTGGCATCAAGACTATCAGTTTGGAGGAATTGGAGGTCAAGTGAACATGTTGTACTCTTTGTCTTGTTTCTCTAACCATTCCCATACAATTACTGTGTGGCAGGGTGAATCATAATCCTGAAAGATGCCTTTAGGGAACATTGAGTGCATTATCCAATCTTAATCAGATTAGGTCATTTATAAGCAGATGAAAAAATCAGATAAAAACATTTTATCTTAGTTATCAGATTTCTTAGCACACACATTTTTGTAGTCTGCCCACACGTAACTGACAGGGTGTAAAACTGTTCCAAAATCTCCTAGCTGGCAGGTCCACTTATTTTGAGTGACTTTGAGCTTATATCCAATAAGTCACTTACAAATTATTGGTAACCTAGCTATGATTTTGTTTTTGTGGGGAAAGTTTATATATACATATATACTATATCATTGCAAAGCTTCAGCCTCATTTATAATAGTGTTGAATATCATGTGATTTATTATTGTTTTGAAAACGAAAATCAAAATGGTGCTGCTGCTCTGTCCAGTCAGTTGGGTTATCCCAACTGGTTAGGGTCTATGGAATCTGTCAACCCTGAAATTAAAAATGGCAGCAATCATCAAATGCTATCCAATCACTTTTTTGTGGAGTGTCTTAAGAGAAATTTGTGTGGCTCCGTGGGAAGCATGGTCACCCCACAGCAGGAAGGTCCTAGGTTTGATCCCCAGGTGGAGTGGTCTGGGTCTTTTCTGTGTAAAGTCTGCATGTTGTCCTCTAGACTCCCATGTATGTATGGGTTTGTTCCTGGGAATGTGGTAGCCTAGCGAATAAGGTACTGGACTTGAGTCAATAAGAAAGACCCTTAACCCACTATTGCTTAAATTGTAAGACTGTATGAGTTGTAGGTCGCTCTGGATAAGGACATCTGCTAAATGCCATAAATTTAAGTATACTCCAGTTTTTTTTCCCCCCCAAAGTCCACAGACATGCCCTAGGTTAATTCACTGTACTGTAAATTGGTAGACCTGTAGAATATTTATGACTAGCTTTCAAGTAGCCTTGTGTCTGTAATTAAAGTAAACATTGATGCTGATAGCAACATGAAATAAACCAATTAAACAAACAAAAACTGAAGATAAAATTAAATTAATTATGGAAAAAATATGGAAAATAATAATACATTTGAAGCTTCACATCCTTCTTTGAGATTGTCTAGTTGCAAAGTAGAAATCCGATTGTTGCCTGAGTCATGTAATCCCAAAGGTTTCTCTTCATCCAATTAATCAATTGTATGCAAACTAATAAATTGGATTCTAACAAAATCTGATTCTTTGCAGTTATCGGAGTGTTAGGGTTTCCCAGCAGAACATTGCTCAGAGCTTCACACTGGCAATTTTATTCACTTCTCCAGGCAGTTGTTTTAATATCCATTCATATTTTATTGATGTATTGCCGCCATTTATTTCGGGACTTAGTATGGATGAAATTAGTCTTGCGTGTTTTGAATTATTGATTATTGTTTCAGAAATAATTAATAAGAAAAAAGCATGCTCCTGTTACAAGTTCCACCTCTAAATCATATCTGTTTGTGAAATGTTGACAGTCTGTATTGGTGGTGAAATGACACATTTTGACGGCACTGGCTGTTTGTATCCACCTTTTAAATGTGTTAATAAGGAAAAGTACTTCGGTTAATTTGGCTTCTGCACTTAAACAAATTGCTGAAGTTACTAAGCGGATCTCATGACGTGCTTAAGCAAGCTGATCTGAATCCATTAGAGCTTCTTTTAATAATGTCAGCATAATAAAGTGCGCTCTGCTGTTATTGGTAGTGTGTGTATGTAGAAGCAAGGTGCTGATTGGAAAGTTTGACTACTCGGATCATGTGGTTTGTGAATCAACATTCATTGTAGCAGGTTCACATAAAAGGTTAGGAGATAAACACTACGTAAGAGTTTGAAGTCGGATAGCAGAAGCTCAGATAGTACGGCTTCATGTTCAGACCATGGTGCGGAGTCTTAGAATTAACACTTGGAACAAATAAAAATGTAAATACTGCAAGGTGTCAAATAATGTCATGGGCTGATATTCAGTTATGTTCAAGCTCAAGCTTAATGCACATAAATGCAAGAGCTGGCTATACAGCTGATTGTGGTCTTGCAAACAGTGTGCTGTGCTTAGGGTGAGCATGCTGAATGTCAATGTAAACGAGCTATAGTTTTACTGATAAATGAACTGCATTCGTTTTTCTGCATTACTGTTCCTGTTGGACATTTGTTCTTTTCACCTACAGTGGAGTAAATAATTATTTGATCCCTTGCTGATATTGTAAGTTTGCCCACTTGCAAATACAGGGGTTAGACAATGAAACTGGAACACCTGGTTTTAGACAAAGGTTTGGCTATAGCAGCACGGCTGTGTTTATTGACCCTGTGGATCCTGACGGACAGTTCTGGTGGAAACAGGAGATTTGAGGTGCACATTTAATTTTGCTGTGATTTGGGCAGCCGTGGTTTTAGGTTTTTTGGATATAATCCGGGTTAGCACCCGAACATCCCTTTCAGACAGCTTCCTCTTGTATACACAGTTTATCCTGTTGGATGTGGTTGGTTGTTCTTGGTGGTATGCTAACATTACCCTGGATACTGTGGCTCTTGATACATCACAAAGACTTGCTGTCTTGGTGACAGATGCGCCAGCAAGACGTGAACCAACAACTTGTCCTCTTTTGAGAAGACATTGCAAGATTTTAAGCAAAACTGTGCTCATACCCTGCTATTTTAACTGGTGCAATGTGCAATTAATGAAGATTGGCCACCAGGCTGGACCAATTTAGCCATGAAACCTCCCATACTAAAATGACAGGTGTTTCAGTTTCATTGTCCAACCCCTGTATATATAAAAGTATCTTGGGTCATGTAAACCCACAACATGACAGATCATATACAAAAACCTTTCAGTCCTGCTGAACTGAAATGGTGCCAGGCTGCAAAATATGTTGTCACAAGATCTTGGTTTATGTCAATTTAGTATTTTTACCATTTGTCATTCATTCTTCACATAGGCAACTCGGTGGGTAGCACGGCCGCCTCACTGCAAGAAGGTTGTGAGTTCAATCCCAGGGTGGAGCAGCCTGGATCCTTTCTGTATGGAGTCTGAGTGTTCTTCCTTTTGTTTGTGTGGGTTTACTCTAGTTTCCTGGGCCACAGACATGGGTTATTAGGTTAACTGATTATGCTAAATTGGCATTGACTTAAGTGCGTATGTGTATATGGACTGCTCACAAAAGTTAGGGGATACTTCATTATGGGATATTTTATTTTGAAATGCCCCCTATTTTTGTAAGCAGTACACTTATTACTAGTTTAAAGATAACCTTGTGTGTAGTTCTAACGTTGTGTCGCTGAAATGGCCACTAATGCCAATAGCAACATTACAATAATTAAAAACAAACATTCTTTACAAATTTTTTTTCACACCAGCCTGCCCAAGCTTTTCTGTGCCCATTTCAACACCTCTCAATATCCATGAATTACATGTACAACCCCAAAACAAATATAATATAATATGCAAATATCCTACATTTCAGGCTTGCAACACATTGCAAAAATAGGCAGAGGATCTCCAGGTTGTCAACAAATGTGTGAGAAAATTATTGAAATGTTTGAAAATAATAAATCTCAAGGATTGGCGGGCATTTACATATTTACATGTTTCTACCTCTACAGTGCATAATATAATTAAACAATTAATGGGATCTGGATGAATTTCAGTTTGTTAAGGGCATGGATGTAAACCTACGACCAGCAATCTCCAATCCCTCAAATGGCACTGGATCAAGAGCTGTTTGTTCATCAATAGCTGTTATGACCACATGGGCAAGAGATTTCTTGGGCAAACATTTGTGAAGTGCTACAGTAAAATCCTTTTTTTTTTTCTTTTACAAATTTCACTTGACTGTACTTTGCAATAAAGAGGTCCATATGTCCGGAAGTGGCATCAGCTCTGGGCTCGGAGGCATCGGAGATGAACAATCAGTGGAAACTTAGGCCAGACTTTTTTTATTGCTTGTTTTGCCGATCATATTTAAAAATACAAAAAAAAAAAAATCCGCTGCAGCACCAATAGATGAAATAAAATGTAAAATATATATAAATTATTATTTTTATATTTTTTTTTAGCTTTTTCCGCCCTCCGGTGGAGAGCCAACGATTTTCTTCTGTTAATTTTTTTTCAGACTTACTTAAATGTATTTAACCTACTATTAAATTATATATTTTTTTATTAACATTTTTTTTTATTTCTTCCTCCTTCCTTGTATTGATTCTACATAGTCCCTGAGAAATCGAAAAGTTCTGAAAAATTAAGATTTCATTTTTTTTCCTCCCTCCTCAGTAGATTCTTAAGTATCTATAACTTAGTATTATAGTGTTATATAGTTATAATTAGTATTAGTATTATATAGTATTCTATAATCTATTTTGTTTTATAATGTAGTTTATTTTCAAATTTTTCTATACCTAATTTAAATTTTATTATTAATTTGTTATTAATTTAATTACCTTATTTTGCTATAATTTAATTTACTTTTAGTATTTATTTAGTTAGCATCTAGGCCACCCATGGAGGATGGGTCCCCTGTTGAGTCTTGGTCCCAAGGTTTCTTCCTACCATTTAAGGGAGTTTTTCCTTTCCACTGTCACCCTAGGCTTGCTCAACTTGAGATTGGTCTTTTAAGACTGTATTATTGTGAAGCTGCTTTGAGACAATGCTAGGTTGTAAAAAGCGCTATATAAATAAACTCGGATTGAATTAAGTAGGGACATCCGTGGAACAAGCAATTAAAAAAGTCTGGCCTTATGGTCAGACAATAAACATTGCAGGTTGTTTAAAGAAATTATGCTTCAAGACCAAAGACATAAAGAACCATCTTGACCTGTCCCCAATAATGGATGGAGAATGATGACAACTTTAACACTGGACACCTTAAGATGTGTTTGCAGAATGAATTTGCTAAAAAAAAAAAACCACCTGAATCCCTGTGTTGTAAGAATGCATGGCAATATTACAGATTGGTAAATGCTTTACTGTTCCATTTTTTGTGTGTTAAAGGCTTGACATGCAGGAACTGAACTATATTAACAAGTGGGTACAAACTATGTAATTAATTAACAGTAAAAAAATTAAATAAATAAGAATCACTGCCGTTATTATTTGCATTTCCCATAATGTCCCAACCTTACTGATTTGGGCTGGTGCATGGTGTTCAACACATCCCCGAGGCTGAGTCTTTTTAACACTCCAAAAGCTGGGCATGGTCTGCAACAACATGATCAATACTGGCTCTTATTGCCGTCCATAAATAACACGCTCTACTGTACATGTACATCTTCACCAACTTGTGCCTCACCAAAGAAGTCGTAACTTATGCCCACAAGTCAGTAATATAGAATGCTGCTACAAACCACAACTACTATTGAGCTGAACTATTTAAAAAACGTGATCTGTATAGATCTGCATTTCTTTAGTCGTCCAGTAGGAGGGGAGAAGACCTTCGTGGTGACAGTAGATAATAAACGTGATTTGCGTTAAATCCCACTACAACCATATGACACATTCCTATTCCTGTCATTATAAACTACGTATTTGGTGATGTTACACTTTTTTATTATGGATTTAACATAACTGTTTATCACAGGCCCATGGGGAAAATTGACACTTCTAAATACTGATTATGATTAAATATATTCGCACATACATATTATGTAATTCATCCACTGGGCTCTAGTTCAAGATGATGGATCTATATCTTTGAACTTCCTCCAACTGTTTTACTGCCTCCACAAAATATTGTGTTATTTATCTACAGAAGCTACTCCAGTTTAAGCAGCAGAGTGTGTCTTCCAGATTGTAAGTCTACACCATAAACATGGTACATGTCAGTAAATCTACCTGTCATGCTGATACACACCTTAATCACTTTATACTGTTTTTATACAGTGCATTGTAAATGACTTGCAGAAGCTTGTAATAGATACCCTGTTAGACCAGCAAACCGTTTGTATTAATTCAGTATATGGGCTAATGTATTTACACTCAGCCTTTCTATTTAATGATCTGTGAATTCTGTGTGACTCACTCAAGGCATGGAATCTCCAAAGAAGGTTGAGTTGCACCTTAGTGTCACTCAGTGTGGCACTTTTGTAGGTTTTCACCTCCCAACCAAGTCTAATCATTACCTTTCCATCCTCCTAAATCTAAATCCATAAAGAAATGATTTGCTGACTTTGGAGGAGAACTTGGCTTGCACATCAGTGCCCGACCTCACAGTTGGACAAACGTCAAACTATTACCCATGTTTGTGGGTGTAGCTTTTTGGCATTCATTATTATTTGACTATAGTGCTGTGGTACATTGTGGTACAGTGGTGAAACTGATGGTTCCTGTCACCAGGGTTTAGTCCTCACTGATAATAACTCTGTGTACAGTTTGGCATGTTCCTGAAAACGGGTAATCTGGCCCAGGAACCAATAATTTTGAAGAATCAAATATAACTTTGTATGTGAATTTAATTAACGATACATGTAAGTGATTACTCTATTAAAGCAAGACGGTGAGTTTATTGTGGAAATTGCTGCAGTTGAAAGGAGATTCCAATACCCTGTTGGGCTGCCTGTAGCTTGGATACAAGAAGGGATAGGGTTGGACATGGAGACATACAGGATTTTTATGGTATCCTTTTGGCACATTTGTCCACAAATGTTTCAGGTCCCATAAAAGTTTGATTGGCGATAAATCTGGCAATCGGATACGCCACAAAAGTGCAATCTGGGAAACACTTGTATATGTAGCAGGCATTATCTAGCAAAAAATGCCATTTTTAAGTCCTGCCATGAAAGGCAAAACGTGTGGTAGCAGGGTGTGCTGTACACATCGCTAAGTTGTAAGTGTCTCTCGTATTACTACTGGGAGTTACTGAATAGTATTGGCCAGACTCCAGATCAAAACACAAGTAGCTGGGGAAGTGTGTCACTCCACAGAAAAGACAGACATGTTGTGCACTCATGTATACCTTGGTTGGGAAAAGTGATCCTTTGAGTTAATGTTGCCTTTCTGTAGCTCAGAACAGTCTGGCCATTCTTCTCTGACCTAGTTATCAGCAAGGCATTTTCATCCAGAGAACTGCTGCTCATTGGATTTTTTTTCTCTTTTTCTGACCATTCTCTGTAAATCATAGAGATGGCTGTGCATGATGTTCAGGACTTCAGGTCGTCTTGACCAGTCGACATCCCTAAATGCATTGAGTTTCTGCCATGTGATTGGCTGATTGGAGATTTGAGTCCAGGAGCAGTTGAACAGGTGTACATAATAAAGTGGCCCATACATAAACCAAATGGTTTTAATGTACGACTCGTATGTCATGTGCATGAGAGTGGTAGTCGGGGGGGATGTGAACCTGACTACCCAGGGCCCGAGTAGGGAGAGGGGCCCATGAAAATCCGATTTATTTATTTTTTTGCTTACGTTCCTCGTTCACTGGCATGGATATAGGCCCACTGACACTGAGCGTGTACAGGGCCCAGAATTTGCGGCTACGCCCCTGGTCATGTGTTTGTGTGTTCTTTTAGGAATGGCAGTGATTAAGGGTACTTAAGACGGTACGTTAGAAAAATGTAATATTCCACATGACTTACATTTACATTGCATTTACAGCATTTAGCAGACACAGACACCCTTATCCAGAGTGACTTGCACTCATACAGTTTTACAATACAAGCAACAGTGGGTTAAGGGTCTTGCTTAAGGACTCAACTGTGGCAGCTTGGCAGAGGTGGGATTTGAACCCTGGTCCATCAGGTCCAGACAGAGGTGGGAGTAAGTCTCAAGTCTTAAGCTTCAAGTCTCAAGCAAGCCACAGTCACTTACCTCTCTCTGTGGGTTTTAAAGTGGCGAATGAAGTTTGAAGTTGTGGTGGTTGTGTCGCTGATTTTGGTACTGCAAACCCTGCACGTTGCTGTTCGCTTTTTGTTCTTCTCATCGACTACATACTTCTTAAATCCAAATGTCACTATTTTAGGAGCAGCCGCGTCCATGATAAGAGTAATCATCAACTCTGCTGGTCTGGCGCGTTCTGATGAGTTGCCAGGTTTACGCGCATTGCAAAACAAAATCACTCAATCATCAAACAAATTAAAAAATTAAGTAAAACATATATATATCCTCTCAGTATGAACAAAATACAAACATTTAATAAAAAATACAAGTCATTTCTAGTTATGTGTGCCAAGTCTCAAATCATAAATACCAAATCCAAGTCAAGTCGAGTCTTCTATCAAGGTTCATCAAGTAAGCCTCAAGTCCTTAAAATCGTGACTCGAGTCGAGTCTTGTGACTCGAGTCCTCCACCTCTGCCGTCATTCAAGATTTTGCCCAGAAGTTGACATCCAGCATGCCCAGGCAAATTGCAAAATTCTTAAAGAAGAAGTTTCAACACTGTATATAGTAAGTATTTAAAAACTTATAGAATGCTTATATTTGTACTTCATTATACCATATAAATATCTGACAAAACAACAGAGACAGCAAACTGTGTGAAAACCAACATTTGTGCCATGCTCAACACATTTGGCCATGATTGTAGAATCCTTTTAAACCAGACCAATATATTATACTTGGTCATTTATTTATTAAGGAAAGTGATATAATATTACATATTACAGAATTCTGTAAAGTTGCCTTATGACAAAGAAAAAATGAACAAAAACAACTTGATTGACAGATCACAGTAAGAAATGTTGAGTCTGGAGTTAAAGGAATGTCAGTTACAGTCCTTAAGGCAGTTATTAGGATTTGAACTAGCAGGAGCAGGGTGAAGAAAGGTGTTGTGCTTGCGTGTCTGAACTGGTTGAAGATTAGTCTTGCTGCTGCATTTTGAACCACCTGCAACATATTATATGGATTCACTACAAGTTTAAGTTATCAAGCCCTAAGCAAAACTGGTTTGATAAAATATGATTAACTGTGTACCATATTTTTCTAAACATTCTCTCTGTGCATGTTTTTATTTAACCTTTGGCAACCTTCTTACTCGCAAAGTAATGAATTTTTTAGAACACATTTAGAAGACATCATAACGCAATTGTCTTTGAAGCTTCCTGATAACAGAAAAATCATAACGATGATTCTTCATTAGACAATGCAGTCATCAGTACTAGATGGAGGTACCGTGGTGCTCAGAAGTTTGTGGACCCTTTAGAGTTTTCTATATTTCTGCTTAAATATGGCCTAAAACATTATCAGATTTTCACACAAGTCCTAAAAGTAGATAAAGAGAACCCAGTTAAACAAATGAGACAAAAAGATTATACTTGG
>JAVSBV010048551.1:0-10988 GCA_033117975.1 Parotocinclus spilosoma
TGTGTGTGTGTGTGTGTATGTGTGTGTGTGTGTGTGTGTGTGTGTGTGTGTGTGTGTGTGTGTGTGTGTGTGTATGTATGTATGTGTACGTGTGTGTATATATGTGTGTGTATGTGTGTGTGTTTGTGTGTGTGTGTGTATGTGTGTGTGTGTTTGTGTGTGTGTATGTGTGTGTGTGTGTGTATGTATATGTGTGTGTGTATGTATGTGTGTGTGTGTGTGTGTATGTATATGTGTGTGTGTATGTATGTGTGTGTGTGTGCGTGTGTGTGTGTGTGTGTGTGTGTTTACAGCTCGCTGGGTTTATCTACGCCTGTTACGTGGTGAAGCTTATCTCAGAAGAAGAAGACAGCTGTAAGTCCCTTTCTCTTCTCTAAAACCCATAAAAGTTCCGATGCCAGCTGATGCCAGGCTTAGACCCTCACTGGCCACTTTATTAGGTACACCAGTTAACCATGTAACCTGGGGACACTATATATATATATATATATATATATATATATATATAAAGTTATTCCGTGGGTGGATGAAACGAGATACAGGAATCTGATGCCAACCGTGAAGCATAGTGGTGGAGTATTTATGATATGTTGATGGATTAAAGAGAAATGAGGCAAGAAACAGAATCAGACAAAGCCTGGATTTGTTTATCCCGAACTGTAAAACTCTCTCTAGTTTAATCAGCGAATACCTGCTGAATTACGGCGACCGAGTCGCAGATTTGCATGATTAAAAATCAGACGTAGCTCGGGCGCTCAGCGCCGTGGTGATTTCACGAACCCTTTGTCCCGAAATCGTAGTGAAGCTCGTATTCCCTGGCTAACACGGAGCGCATCGATCGTCTGATTCCTGAGGCATGCGGCAGGGCTAATCTGACCGCCGTTACTCCGCTAATACAGCACAGGAAGCGGAGGTAATGAACAGCTCGATGCACTCACGCCATAATTAGGGCTACTGTCGGGGTTATAAAAATAAAGCGCTAATGCCGGAGAGGAAGGAGAAGGCGATCACACGAGACTCGGAGCGCTTAACGAGAGACGGGCTAGCTTCCATCAGGGAGACGCAATTATGGTCCTGGTGTCACGGAGTAAAAGCATCTAACAAATGATCAGACCTGCTACAGTCTGAGGGAACTGCACTCTAAAAAAGGGTTGCCAGATGTTCGGGTTTCCTGTTAAAAATCGTTCTGCTGTATTCTGGACGTCTTGTTTTGTTCCCAAGAAACCACCTGGACGTGCATTCTGCTACCTAGAACCCACCTGGACGTGTACCGTGCTACCTAGAACTCACCTGGACGTGCATTCTGCTACCTAGAACCCACCTAGACGTGTACCGTGCTACCTAGAACTCACCTGGACGTGCATTCTGCTACCTAGAACCCACCTAGAAGTCTATTTTGGTCCAATAACCCAACTAGACGTGTATTCAGCTACCTATAACCCACCTGGACATCTATTTTGGTCCAATAACCCAACTGGACGTGTATTTTGCTACCTAGAACCCACCTGGATGTCTATTTTGGTCCAATAACCCAACTGGACATGTATTTTGCTACCTAGAACCCACCTGTACGTGTATTCTCTTTCCAATAACCCTCCTAGATGTGTATTTTGCTACCTAGAACCCACCTGGACATCTATTTTGGTCCAATAACCCAACTGGACATGTATTTTGCTACCTAGAACCCACCTGTATGTGTATTCTGTTTCCACTAACCCAACTGGACGTGTATTTTGCTACCTAGAACCCACCTAGAAGTTTATTTTGGTCCAATAACCTAATTAGACCTGTATTCAGCTACCTATAACCCACCTGGACATCTATCTTGGTCCAATAACCCAACTGTACGTGTATTTTGCTACCTAGAACCCATCTCGACATCTATTTTGGTCCAGTAACCTAAGTGGACGTGCATTCTGGTCCAATAGCCCAACTGGGCGTGTATTCTGCTACCTAGAACCCACCTGAATGTCTGTTTTGGTCCAATAACCCACCTGGACACGTATTCTGGTACCTAGGACCAACCTGGACCTGTGTTATGGTGCCTAGAACCCACCTGGACCTGTGTTTTGGTGCCTAGAACCCACCTGGACATGCGTTGTTGGTTCAATAACCCACTTGGACCTGTGTTCTGGTACCTAGAACCCACCTGGACATGTATTCTGGTACCTAGAACCCATCTGGACCTGTGTTTTGGTGGCTAGAACCCACGTGGACATATAGTTTGGTCCAATAACCCACCTGGACATGTATTCTGGTACCTAAAACCCACCTGGACATGTATTCTGCTACCTAGAACCCACCTGGATGTATATCCTGGTACCTAGAACCCACCTGGATGTATATCCTTGTACCTATAACCCACCTGGACTTGTATTCTACTACCTAGAACCCACCTGAACGTATATCCTGGTACCTAGAACCCAACTGGATGTATATCCTGGTACCTAGAACCCACTTGGACATGTATTCTACTACCTAGAACCCACCTGAACGTATATCCTGGTGCCTACAACCCACCTGGACATGTATTCTGCTACCTAGAACCCACCTGAACGTATATTCCGGTGCCAATAAGTCCCACACCTAATGCAGTTTGTGTCGGTTGGGTGAAACCTGGCAACCCCGTTTCATATACATTCTTCAGTTTAAATAATGGCCCCTGTCCTTATAGTCCCTGGCCCCGTGGCCCAGCCGGAGGCCTTCGGTCCATTCCCAGTTGGGACCCATTAGTGCTGTTTTTGGATACATTAGCGTTTGGCCCTGATCAGACGGTACTGTGGGCGGCGGCGTGTGTCCTAGCTCGTTTTTACGCTCCGCCGCGTCCTTTGTTGACCTGAGTGATGTGTTTCGCTCTTCGCTTCCATCTGCTGCTCCTCACACTCATTAAGTGTATCGCTGCTCGTTATGTACTCTGTCCAATGGCCACCATATTTCAGCTCTAATTAGCTCGTTATTACACTCCATGTTGGACCGCCGAGTTCAGATCCAGGCCGTGGGGTTCGGACCCAGCACTGGCACGTCCACCAGGGGGGTTTGGGGGGGTATAAAGTCACCTATCATACAAGGTGATCAAAAAATAGTTAAGGATTATGAAAATTATTCAAATAACTATTAATTTTATTTATTACATTCATTTAAAGAGTGTTTTTTCTTTTATATAATACTGTAAAATTATTATCAAACAGCTTTAGTTGTTTTTTATTTAATAATTATATATTTTTTATTTTCTTTATTTTAATTAATTATTTATTTACTCTCTACATTAATTTTTGTAAGCAGTTTAAATCGTAACATTTCGAAATGAAAACTAAATTAATACATTTGAATTTTGAATTAAAATGATAGTATTTAAAAAATAACACATAAATGATATTTTTTGTAATTCCAATGTGACGTTATAATTAATGAATTAATTTTGTTATTCGGAGTCAAAGTTAGAAAACTGAAATCAAATAAAATAAGAAACATTTGAAAATAATTAGTACTAATTAAAATGCTTTGTATTAATCATTCTGTTTAATTACATGATTATTATTTATTAAATTAATTATTAATTATTATTATTATTATTATTATTATTAAACGCCTTAATTAATTCATTATTATTGTTTTATTTATACTCCATTATTTAGCAATTAATTTAGTTATTGTTATTTAAAGTTTTTTTTTTTTTTTTTTACCATAATTACATTCATTTTAAATAAATTCTAAATAATAAGAAAATTAAAAAGTGCTAATAAAAATTCTTTAAAAATAAAAGACTTAATTATGTATGCTTATTCTATTTTAATCATTTTAATTTAATTTAATTTAACTGATTAATTAACACTTCATTGGTCTATTCTGTATTAATAATTCTGTCGTTTAATTACATAATTATTATTTTGTTAATAAATGCCTTAATTAATTAATTATTATTGCTTTATTATTGCTCTATTATTTAGCAATTAATTTAAATTTATTTATAGTTATATTTGTACAATAATTACAATTATTTTAAATAAATTCTTTAAAAAATTTAATTAAATATAATAAATTAATAAATTACTTAATAATAAATGCTTAATGGTATAATTAATTAATTAATTTGGTTATTTGAAGTCAAAGTTAGAAAACTAAATATGACTGAAATCAAATAAAATAAGAAACATTTAAAAATAATCAGTACTAATCAAAATGCTTTGTATTAATCATTCTGTCATTTAATTACATAATTATTATTTTGTTATTAAACACCTCAATTAATTCATTATTATTGTTTTATTAATACTCCATTATTTAGCGATTAATTTACTTATTGTTATTTAAAGTTATATTTGTACCATAATTACAATTATTTTAAATACATTCTAAATAAATTAAAAAATTATTATTTATTTTTATTTTATATTAAAAATGAAATAACTTAATAATAAATGCTTCTTCTATTTTAATCATTTTAAATTAACACTTTATTTGTCTATTCTGTATTAATAATTCATTAATTTAATTTAATGAGTGAATTTCACTCATTCACAAGCGAGACATTTAATTTAATAATTATTATTATTTTCTTAGTGAATATATTAATTTGCTTTAATGTTTTGTCTTTTTGAAATGCGACTTAATTATTTATCATTTTTAATTTAAAAAAAAAAGAACAAACTAAATTGAAATAATTATTAGCTAATATATCAGCTATAATATTTAAACGCTGCACAAAAATGAAAACAATAACTAAAGTTAAATGAATAATAAAATAACCTGTCTCAAATTAAATTTTTACTTTATTAGCTCAGTATTTAACTTACAAGTTGTCATTATCTTAAAACATTATTATATATATTTTATTTGTTAATTATTATTATTATAGCTAAAGAAACGCCTAATGTAAATGAAGCTTCTCTCAGCCTCTCACAGTTTCTGCACTCTCCTCAGTTCCCTGCTCTCCTGATATACCTGCTCACTGTCACATAAAGGACAATTTCTCAGTCCTTAGATGTGTGAATAATATGGCGTTTGGACGACAGAAGATATCGAGGACCATAAGCACGACAAATCTGCAGATCATCAGATCAAACGTTTCCTCCAAAGCTCAGGACGTTTGTTTGTTTATCTCAGTTTTGTTGAGTATTAATTTAAGACTGTGATTAAATGTTAAACGTGTGAAATCTGAACGAGGAGTGTAATGGGAATCCACTCCAGTCCTGAATGAGAGCGAGGGGTGGGGGGTGGGGGGTGGGGGGGGTTCATTGTTTGAGTGCAGAGCCATTAAATAATTAAATAATTAAATAATGAAATAACGAGCTGGCACGGCCTTCATTTGGCAAATTATAGTTATTACAAAAGGACTTGGCAGGATGGCATAGCGGGCACTTAGCGCTGTCACCGCACAGCTCCAGCTCCCTGTCACACTCCCGGTCACTGCCTGTGTGGAGTTGGCATGTTCTCCCCATGTCTGCATTGGTTTACATTCATTTTGAGAGTTTTTTTTTTTCTCAGCAGATTATCAGATTTATTCTTACAGCTTCTTACAATTGATCTTTATATTTACCCAGATCCTAATGCGACAGTGGCAAGAAAAAACTTCCATCATGGTAAGGGAAAAACAAGAATTAAAATAAATGTATTCGAACACATTTAGAATAACAGCTGAAATTGGGAATATATTTAAAAAAATAGAAAATATAATTAAATAACAAATGTATTATTATTTATTATTATTATTATTATTATTATTATTATTAACATGAAAGATAAAATTAAGATTATTAAAAAACAATAACAAATATAAATATATAAAATAAATAAAGTAAATATAATGATTAGAGAATGCAATCAAATAGTAACTAATATAAAACAAAATATAAATATAATCAAATACGTCATATATTCATTGGAGGAATATAAAATACATTTTTATTCAAATAGAATTTGCTAAAATGTAAATATGAAAAATAAAATAGCACATAAAGTAAATAAAATAAATAAAATAGGGTATAATATAAAATATTAGATATAATAAACAGTTAATATATTACATAAAAAGGTGAATATAATTAATTAATTGGAGAATTAGGAAATAACATATTTAGTAATGTAATCAAATAGAAAATATAATAAATTATATTTAATATATACTACATTAAGTAGATAAAAACAGTCAGTTATTAAGTAAAATATAAAACAAAGGCGAGAATATAAAAATATATTATATTATTATAGTAAATATAATAGCAGTAGTAAAAAATAAATAAAAAGAGCATATCATAAATAAGAGAATATAATACTAAATTTAATTTAATTTATTAAAGAAAATTTAATTACTAAAATAAAAACAAATTTGAAAAAATGAAATTCAGTACAATAATGAAATAATAAAATAAAAAATCTAATTGCTGAAATAGAAAAAAATAGAGAAATTCAGTAGTAAAATTAAATAATAAAATACAACAACTGAATAAATACAACTGATAATATAATAAATAAAAAGATAATATAATAATTAGAGAATAAAATACTAGATTTAATCACTTACGAAAATCGAATTACTAAAATAAAAGTTAATAATAAATTGTGAAATTAAATACAGAAATTAAATAATAAAATGAAACAACTGAATAAATACAATATAATAAATAAAAAAGCATATCATAAATTAGAGAATAAAATACTAAATTTAATTGTAAAAGAATATAAAATTACTAAAATAGAAACAAATTTGAAAAAATAAAATTCAGTACAATAATGAAATAATAAAATAAATAGCATAAAATAAATTAGAGAATAAAATACTAAATTTACTAAAAAGAAAATTAAATTACTAAAATAGTTACTAATTAAAAAGAAATAATGACATTTTAATACAATAATTAAATAGTCAAATAAAATAGCTGATTAAATACAACTGGGAATATAATAAATAAAAAAGAGCGTATAATAAATTAGAGAATACTACATTTATTATAATACTACATTTAATTACTAAAGAAAATCTAATTACTAAAATAAAAACAATTTAATTTAACTCAATAAAAACAGCTGAGAATATAATAAATTAAAAGATAATATAACGCATTAGAGAATAAAATACTCAATTTAATTACTAAAGAAAGACAAATAAATAAAATAGAAACTAATTTTAAAAAATAATGACATGCAGTACAATAGTTAAATAATAAAATAAATACGACCGAAATATAATAAATAAAAAAAGCGTGTAATAAATTAGAGAATAAAATACTAAATTTACTCAAGAAAATCGAATGACTAAAATAGAAACTAATAAAAAAAAATGACATGCAATACAATAGTTAAATAATAAAATAAATACATCTGAAAATATAATGAATAAAAAAGAGCGTATAATAAATTACAGAATAAAATACTAAATTAAATTGCTAAAGAAAATGTAATGTCTAAAATAGAAACTAATAAGAAAATATTACATTCAGCAGAATAATAAAATAAGAAAATAACAAAACTGAATAAATACAACCGAGAATATAATAAATAAAAAAGAGCGTATAATAAATTACAGAATAAAATACTATATTTAATTACTGAAGAAAATCAAGTTAATAAAATAGACACTAATTAAAAAAAAATAATGGCATGCAGTACAATAGTTAAATAATAAAATAAATCCGACTGAATATAATAAATAAATAGAATTTTTTTTGGACTGGACCTGGGAACATTTGGTGGTTTCTCGGCTGAGTAACGACCTGACTCTGGAGATAATGTAAATGGTGTCCTGATACTTTTGGCCATTGGATAGTAGCTTCCATTGATCACCATGAGGTCCTGTCCCAGAACGACGCATTACAGGTCGTGTCCCTTCCCCAAAATGAGCCGCCCAGAGGATCAGCTCACCTCATTACACACTGTCGGGGGGGTGAAACATCTGGCCAGCTGCTGCTGAAGGTCCACGGCTAATCCTGTCAGCCTGTGCTATTTTAAGCCATCTGCTAATCTGGCTGAGCCCCAGCGACTTCGCCTCGCCCCATATCACACCCTCACAGGCGCTCTGACCGGCCGCCGCTCGGGATCATTACACAGATGGATTCACAAACACAAACACACGCAATGACTCACTAACACACACACACACACACACACACACAAAAGCCCCAGGTTCGGCTTCCGCTGCATTACCATTTGTTTAATCCTGGCTCTCTCTTATTAAGAGAACAGATCAGGGTCCGGACCCCGACCCGACCCCGACCATGACCCCCGACCCTTTTGGATTCGTTCCTCATCATTTTTCATCTTTGGTCCATTAAAGATATGTTATCCTGATAGGAGTGGGCGGGGCTTGTGGGCGTGGTTATAACACGGTACAGTAAAGTTATAAGCGGTATTTGTGAACGTAACTCTGTATTATAGAGAGAGATAAAGGTTAGATAAAAATCCCTTACCCATGTGATCCTATTAGATACTGAGGGAGGGGAGAGAGATCACCCCTCTACAGTTTAGTTTTTAGGACTGAAATTCCTGAATTTCTTCGCTTTTCTTTCCGCTTTCCTGTCTTTTGTTTTTATGAATTAGTATAATTTCACTTCTTATTCTATTATTTTTTCTTTCTTTCTTTCTTTCTTTCTTTCTTCCTTCATTAGTTCTTTTCTTTTTTCCGTTCTTCTTTCTGTTTTTTTTTTTTTTTCTTCCTTTCTCTCTTTTCTTTTTTCTTTTTCAATTTTTTTTCTTTCTTTCTTTCTTAATTATTTTCTTCCTTCCTCTCTTTTCTTCTTTCTGCCTTTTTTCTTTCTTTTCTCTCCCTTCCTCTCTTTTCTTTTTTTTTCTTTCTTTAATTTTTCTCGTTTTTTTCTTTCTCGTTTTTTTTCTCCTTTCACTTTTTTCTTTATTACTTATTTTCTTCCTTCCTCTCTTTCCTTCCTTCTTTTTCATTAATTATTTTCATTCCTTTGTCTCTTTTCTTTCTTTTTTCTTTCTTTCATTTTTTCTCTTTTTTTTCTTTTTTCCCAGTCTTTCATCTTTATGAATCAATGTCTTTTCTTGCTTCCTTTTCTCTTTTTCCTTCTTTCCGTTTTCATGTTTTTTTGTTCCTTTCTTTTTTCCTATCTTTCATCTTTATAATTCACTCTTTTTTTCTTTCTTTCTTTCTTTCTTTCTTCCTTCATTAATTATTATCTTCCTCTCTTTTTTTCTTTTTTTCTTTCTTTTATTTTTTCTCTCATTCTTATTTTCCTGTCTTTCATCTTTCACTGTCTTTTCTTACTTCTTTCCTTTCTCTATTTCTTTCTTTCACTTTTTCTTTATTTCTTCCTTCATTAATTCATTCCTTCCTTCCTCTCTTTTTTCTTTTTTCTTTCTTTTTTCCTGTCTTTCATCTTTATGACTCGCTGTCTTTTCTTTCTTCCTCTCTTTTCTTCTTTCTGTCTTCTTTCTTTTCTCTCCTTCATTTCTTTCTTTCTTTCTTAAATTATCTATTTTGTTCTTTTCTTCTTCTATTTTTTCTTTTTTTGTTCTTTTTCTTCCTTCCCTTCTTTATTTTTTTCTTTCTTTCTTTCTTCCTTTTTTTTCCATCCCTTCAAGCTTTAATCAGTATCTTCTCTTCCCGCCTTCTTTTATCCCTTCTTTCTTTCATTTCCTTATTTTTTCTTTCCCTTTTCTTTTGTTTTTCTTTCTTTAAATATTTTTTCCTGCCTTTCCTCTTTATGATTCAGTATCTTTACTTCCTTCTTTTTCTGTCTTTATTGCTTCCTTCTTTTTTTCCTTCTTTCTTTTTTCTGTCTTCTCTCTGAGGGAGGGGAGAGAGATCACCCCTCTTGAGTTTAGGCCTTTTAGGACTAAAATACATCCAGATTCTGAATCGTTTAACGACGTTACTCTCTGTGGAGACAGAAATATCTACAGTGAATCCCTTCCTATCTTTCTTTGAGGAACAGAAACTGGAGGGAGTTCCTCTGATCGTCTTTTTACTCGTATTGACTTTGAACATATCGCCTTTTTGAAATCACATCATTAATTCGTTTTACGCCAGAAAAAAAAAAAAACAATAACATAAATGAAAGTAAATGTAGGAATTTGTTTCTGCCTTTAGAGCCTGGTACAGCGGGCACTATGCCCGGCGGGCACTGTGCACACACAGCCCATTCTAAATAAAAATATCATTTATTAATAAAGTTTTCTCTCTCAGTTGATTTTATAGGTGGTTTCGACTCGTACGGCTACCAGGGACCACAGAAAACGTCTCATCTTCAGCTCCAACCGATGTACATGTGAGTAAAGCCCCGCCCCCTCTGGGACCCGCTGAAGTGTTTGTTTGTGCAAAGATCACACCACGAGCACAGGGCTATCAGTAAAGAGATGAGGCGTCAGTCAGGAGCTCAGTGTACGAGCCGCATGAAATAATGCGAGTGTGTAAACACGGCCGCCGCTCCGAGTGTTTGCTCAGTCTCAGCACGCAGGTTAAAAACTTGAGGAGGACAGGCCCGGCTGCACCGGGGTACTTCTGAACCCCCTCGGAGGATTTCAACAGATTGACTTTACTGACACAGATATAACACTGACGGATTCGTAAATCCCCGGAACCGAACAAACTCCACTCCAGCACGCTGAAAAACAAGAAAGAGAAAGAAAACAGGCAGAGACACACAATGTTAGCCACGCCCATTCCTCAGGGTCTTCGACCGCTCTTCCCCTCCCTCAGACGCCGACTCAGAAACCTAAAAGCCTTCTACTTTCATCGTTCTGTTCCTAAAACTCTTCTACAGTTTATTCTCTATATTCTAAAACTATTCTAAAGTATTGGTTTTACTTCTAAAAACCATTCTACAGCTTTAAAAAACAATTCTATAGTATTTGTTTTACTTCTAAAAACCATTCTAGAGCTTTAAAAAACAATTCTATAGTCTTTGTTTTACTTCTAAAAACCATTCTACAGCTTTAAAAAACAATTCTATAGTCTTTGTTTTACTTCTAAAAACCATTCTAGAGCTTTAAAAAACAATTCTATAGTCTTTGTTTTACTTCTAAAAACCATT